>CM038145.1:320340688-320579375 GCA_021437245.1 Aegilops speltoides
GTGCACACAAGCCGTATGTCGGATATCCCGATCCATTGAGGTTAGAGTTTCACGACAAAGACATGGTCGCAGCTCCCGAGATCCTCGATGGTGCCTCGAGCGGTTTCAGCATTAGCATCGCTCGCCTGCGGAGATGGAACATGACCGCACCTTTCACGGGTACACGCCTTCAAAATGCATCGTCTGCTGCTATGTGCTCGCTTGTTTGGAGGCAGCCGCTTCCCCGATCTCTTCCTTCCTCTTTTTTGGGCACACCTTCCAGACCTTCCTTAACCCCCTCCCCGCTTTTCCCAAGCTAGCATCAGACAACCTCGCTAAGCTAGTTGAGCTCGTGGTTGAAGGCATCTTCAGCGTGGTCCTGTGAGGATTTCATGAAGAGAGACTTTTGCAATCCATGGTACGACTGCCCGGGCATATCATCCATATCCTCATTAGCAAGTCGAGCAGCCCAATTCGTCATATGGTTGACTCATCATATCTATGTCACAACCATACGCTGCTTGTATTGAGGTAATCCATAGGGTCGACTCCATCTCATCATCCATTCTCTCGCTCTACAGAGAAATTACATCACCAAGATTATTGCACCCTTCATCATGTCGTCCGCCTTCTCACCCGCACATGTGAGCTGGTAATTGCGAGGAGGGGTGGTGGTCTTCGACATGCTTGTTGATGTGTGGTAGTTATTGGTGTGCTCTCGGCGGCTCTGCATTTAATAAGATTCTTTGGCCATAGCAGACCCAACCCTTGTAGCTTCCAATCCGTGGCGGGTCTCTGCGTCCGCCCCCACATGCCGCATCGCAGAGGCAACCTCGTGCCCCGATTTCACACCGGTCAAGCTAACCTCAAGTGCCCAATGGGATCGGCTGGTTGTGGAACGCGCGCTGAGAGGGGTCCATTATCATCCCCGCTCCCACGCCCACCTTTTGGCCTTTGATCAAGTAGAGTATGGTGCACGGGTTTTTCGCTGTAAACACATATGTCTGTATGCGAAACAACCGAAAGGCAACAAAATAGAATATTATCTATATATATATATATGTTGGTGCGGCATGTAATTACCGGATTTCGCCGAGCTCAGCTAAAGACGAAGGCCCACCTAGCGCGCTCGAGACCGAGGACGGCTGCTATGAGCGGAGCGGCTACGAGAGGAGGCCCGCTTGCTTGAGCAAGTGATGGTGCGATGGTGTTGTTGTTCATGGAGTTGTTTCATGATTTAAACCGGGCATCGGGAAATCATGTACCGCCTTGTCCGGATTTTCCTTCGCCCATTTGATGATAATCGAACCAAGTTAGTAGTAAATCATTTTATAGGCGCTATAACCTGCATTGACCGTCGTCAGAGTAACTCATATTTGTCCTCGGCCGCTTTTTTCACGCCCTTAGCTGCTTTTTTCTCAATCAAAGCTTCACCTTTGTGTCGATGTCCTACCGACTAAACTTTTTTTTCGCTTCTTGGCCTCCGCCGCCAAAAACACCTTCCACGTGGCGCCGCCTCCAAATACTGCACACGCACTCATATTGGTGCCACCGTCCAAAGGGAGTCCCTTGCTCGCTCAAGGCCTGCTGAGAGGGTGTCCCACTTGGGCCTCATCGGAGAAGTAGGGCTTTCACTGCAAGCTGGTGTTGCTTCTCCAAGAGTCTAATCAATTTCCTCGTGATCTTGTCCGTAAAAACCTTTTATCCTTGTCCCACTTGTAGCGGGCCTCGATGAAGTCATCCTCCAAGGGGTTGGTGAACTTCGCGAGGGGTCTCGGGAGACCCGCGCTTCACGCTCCGCTCCCCTCCTTATCCCATATGGGCTTTTTATCGAGGTAGCCACGGCTTCCGAGGCGATGCATCCCCATGTTCCTTTGTCAAGGCTTTTGAATTTCGCAGCCTTTAGCCTTTGGCGCCTCGGTAGCGCAAGTGTCCTTTTCGAACTCCTCTTCCGTAAGTTCGGATTTTCCTCCGAATCTTGGACAGGGGTTCATCACTCAATAGCTCGCTTCACCCTCCCTTTCCAGAGGCCAAATCATTGCTGAACATGCCCATGGCGTGATTGTTAATCTTTTTCATCTTCGGATCATCCCACGGTTGTTCTATGTTATCATCCCGTCCGGGAACTTGAATATCTTGTGCAACTTCATTAGGAGCAACTGGCCAAATGTTCTTTACCCTTAAGTCATCGCTTTTGATGCTCACAAGATTCCCTAGGATTCATCCTACTTGGTTCCCATAGCACTTATGCAGGTTCTTCCGCTCTAACGGCTCAAACTTGCTGTGCCATCTTTGTGATCACAAGTCGCCCAATCCTAGTTTGTTAGGTCTTCGTGATCCTCCGCTTATGCATCCTCTTTTCAGAAGCAGATCGGGCCGTACCTTTCCCCGCCAGACCTTTCCCCATCGGTCTCGTGTCGCCATCGGTGCTTGCGCGCTGCCGTGTCGATGTCGCGCCAAGCATTCATCATCGAGGCCGACCGCAAACCTTGCTTAGCAAATAAATAGTCGAGGTACTTTTGTTCACCCTCATAATCCATCTCTCTCGATCTTGGTCAAGGCCTAGTTTCTTCTTTGTTCGACATGTTTCCTATGATTAAGTGTCCTCATTTATTTCTAAAAGTATGAATAAATGAGAAATGACATAAAAGAAATCTATGTACAAGACTGATATGCCAACTATGTAGCACAAATCATGCCTTTATTCACAGAAATTTCGGCATGACCTTTGCTAAAACATGGACATATCGAAAGCACCGAAATTCACCGAACGGAAATGAATCAACATTCCAAAGATAACATAGGCCACTGGATCATTTTCCAAACATGACATGTCCAAAACATGACATATGCACATATCACATGTCCAGCTAAATTTGTATATAAATTCAGCTAATTTTGAAACCTAGCTAAATTCATAACTAAATAGATAACATAATTAATATAACCAAGAACCCTAGCAGAGAGGGGGGTGGTTTACAGAGGGTGTTAGGGCGAGGAGGCAGGCCCAACGATGGCCGGTAGGGAGAGGAGGGAGGCGAGGGCCGACGGTCAGGGCGAGCGCTGGTTTGGGGCGGAAGCGCTGGCGCCGAGTCGGGCGAGGGCCGGATCGGGGCGAGCGCTGGGTTTGGCTAGCGCCGGGCCGTGGTCGGGTCGAGGACCGGACGGGCCAGCGCTGGTCGGGGTTAGCGCCAGTGTTTAGGAGTCGGGGCGCTGGCATGGCAACAAGGCGGAAGCGACGGGGGAGAGAGAGGGGATTTGGGGGAAAAGGCGGATGAAGCTGTATGCAGTGAGAATTTTGTTATGGATTTAGCAAGAAATGATTATGTCAAAATGCGCCGCTAACATCAAGAGTCAGAAGTGTTTAGGCAAAATGCGCTACTACTAAATTCAGTAGCTGCAGCGGTTTATGTCAAAACGCGCTGCTACTACCGTCGTTACTTTTTCTTTTTAGTAGCTGCTAGTTTTCCTTTTTCTTTTCCTTTATTTATCCCACTTTTATTTCCCGAGGGCAGTGAACGAAGGTAGGGCGATATATATTGCATCATTTGACGGTTAAATATGTATGCAAAATAGGAACATATATATTACACATCATTGGACCCATGCATAATAATGGCTAAGTGTGTATACAAAATATGAATATATATATATATATATATATATATATATATATTACACATCATTGGACCGATAACATACGCTTCCTCGCTACGACGCTGCTTTTGAGTCAGCTTTTTCCTTCTTGTTCGTCAAGAATAATTGAGCCCCTCATTGTGACTTTGCCTTTTCCATGGAGTACGATTTTTCTTAGGTAATGTAGTATTGATTCTTCTTTGACGATACTTCATCATCATCGCCATCTTCCCTCATTGGGTTGTCAGATCGATCATAGTCTTCCTCACTATGCACTCCATCCATTCCAATGATATTCCTTTTGCCTCTCCTCACGGCAACACGGCTGGGATTATGCTGGTCGCTTATGAAGAAGCATTGTGTCACGCGCTTAGCGTGGTACCCATGGCTCGCTTTTTGCGATAGCTGCTCACTAGAGCGCTTTGGCATCGGGTATAGTCATGGTAGTGAACATCCGGCTTTCTTTCGACATTCTTAGCCCATCCGACACGGAACATCGCCGTGTTGTGCAGTCTAGAGTAGTCAAGCTCCCTGATCTCCTCGACCTTCCATAAAATCGCTCAGCTTGCCATACTGTTGTTGCCGCCGGTCATGCATTCCATTGTCACCCCGAGTTCCGATCATCACTGCTCATATCTTTGGCCTCCGTAGAACGTGTATCCGCGGATATCATATGCCCGATAGGTTACGAGGTTGGGCGAGGGGCCATGTGCTAAGGCGATATAAGCAATCCGGCCCTAGAGCCCTCCTCCGGGATTAGCAATAATATGCTTTTGAACCAATGCAGAAAGTGAGTTGTGCTCTCTAGTAACTTCAAGTCTGGCCCCGCATACCCCCGGCCACAATACTTTCTTGCGATAACTTTTTGTGCAAAGGCTACGAAAGGGTCTACTCGCCTAGGTGTTGTAGCACTACCAAGTTTGCTCACAAAGTCGCAGCCCGATCCGAGTATGCCACGCAGCCTTTACGACCGCTGCAAAGGACCATCTCCTTCGAGCCTCCCATCGTGCTTGTTAACGGCAAACCAACACTAACACCAAAGCGGCCGGTCTCTGCGCCATATAGAAAATTCTCACAGAAAGAGATGCACTTTGTGCCAAATAGCCCCGGACGATGCTTCCATCCGACGGACATGTTACTTAACGAATCCTTTGATGATCCCATTCATCCTCTCAAACGCATCATGTTGTGCAGAATGATGGCCCTGTGTCTATTATGTCATCCACAATATGGGCACACAGATGCACCATCACGTCAAGAACGCAAGCGGAAGTACATCTCAAGCTCATTCAAGATCACAACAATCTCTTCCTATAGCCTTTGAGCTGCTTCACATCGATCGACTTTCGAGAGATGACGCTAAAAGTTGCAGAGACCAATAAGGCGGTCACTGACGTGTTTTGTCCATTATCCCTCTAAGGGCAACAGTAGTATCTGTCATCATCACATGACACATGAGACTTCATCCCACTGAACCTTTTCTTGTCCGTGTTCAGATATCTACTTATCTTGCCACAAGAACTGAACTAACTTTGACTCCGTAAGGCACTTAAAGAACTCGATTGATCTCACCGACTTAAGGTGAAGCAAGAAGGGGGCAATAATCTCTTTCTTTATTTTCGTCTTCTTCTCCCGTGCTCGCTCTTCGCCTCTGCCTTGTCTCGACATTTTACGGGCGGCATGTGCAGATCTTCCCGATTTTCAAATCTTGCAAGTCTTTTTGTCGAGTAATTGACACGGATACCCCAAGACGGCGAGACGATATTTCAAGACATCGGGCTAGCAAAGCCCTCAACCGACTTCCTACCGGCGACCTTCAGAAGGCCGAGTCCCTACTGGCGACTTTCGGGAGGCCGAGTCCCTACCGGCGACCTTCGGAAGGCCGAGTCCCTACTGGCGACCTTCGAGCAGCCGAGTCCCAGACGCGGACTCAAGAAACCGACTGGCTTATGACCTTCAGAGGCCGATCGCCCGACTACCACTCAGCCGATCACGACTCACCACTCAGCCGATCACCGACTACCACCAGCCGACCGCCGAGTCACGCCGACCACCACCAGCCGATCGCCGACTACCACCAGCCGACCGCCGACTCCACCACTCAGCCGATCACCGACCGCAGCCTGACGCGATTCTCGACATGACGACTCAGATTCTGAGAATCGCTCACGTGACACCCCAGCCATCATGTACAGTGACACTTGTCCCTGGGCACTATTTATGAAGTGACCCAGGGGACAAGTGTGACATCCCACCATGCCCTCATGTCCACTACCTTAGCTTAGGTAGTAAGCTACCACATGCCTATATAAGGCACCCATTCATCCATCCACCAGGATGGACACTCACGCACACACACAAGGGAATAGCTAGCAAGCTAGCTAGCTATCCATCCATCCACATGAGCACACATGCTCACGGCCATAGGCCATGGCCATACATGGCCACTAGAGCCGCCCATACGTTAGCATATAGCGATCGATGCACTTGGCATCGATCGCAGATAAAGCTCCAGAGCACTTTGTATCGTCTGATGTACACCCCGTGATAGATACACTCGTGATATGCAAAGAAGAGAGAGTATTATCTCTCCTGAGAGCTCCAAACTAGGTAAACCATCACAGGTTACTCGTGATACCCGCCTCCCGCCTATCGCCAGCTAGCCTGCTTTCACACGGCCACCTTGTGGCATATGTCGCCTTGCACTTCGTGAGAATACCACTTATTTACGCCCACCGTGGAAATACCACGACATTTGGCGCCCACCGTAAGCAAGATTATGCTACCGCTGTCATGGCCGGTTTCGCATCCCCAGGGACCATCTTCATCATCTCCGCCGCGTCAAGGCCGCTGCCTCCAAGAGCGCCGGGCTCGACCGACTTCGCTTGTAGAGCGTCGCCAGCAGACGGTGCGCGCCCTCGCCGCTTTCATCATCACCACCGCGTAACGCCGGCAGTTCAGCTGCTGGGCCTTGATTCGGTCGGTCCTGTCAATCCGCGCGCCGCTTGCGTCCGCTCGCCTCCACGTTGTGCCTTGCTCCGGCCGAAACACGCGTTAAGCTCCTCCATATACCATCTACACGAGCTAGCTAGATGCGAGTCATCTACGCGAGCTTGCTAGATGCAAGTCCTGCATGGGTCAAACCATTGGCCATGTGCATCCCAGATAATGCATATACGAAGTCAGATATTGCCTGTACACTACACAGACAATGGACATACAATGGCTCGGTCTGCAGCTAGCACGCTCGGCCTCGACGCGCCGCTCCCTCCGCCGGGCGTTGGCTGCTGTTCCGCGCCCGCTGCAGCTCCGCTCTGCTGCCTCCTTCTCATGCATGCTCGTGGACGCCGCGTCCGCGCGTAAACCCGCGGCCGTGGCAACCAGCAGCGCCGGCGCCGCGCGCCTTGCTCCCCCGCCTCCGTGCTCCTCCTGAGCAGCCGTTTGCCACGGGCACCAATGCATCCGCGCCCCCCCGGCGCCAGGCCACCCCGGCCCTCCACCGCAGCGAGCTTCTCCCGCGCTGGCCGCCTCCCGCCCGGGGCTGGCTCCGCGCCTGGCGCCATCCCGGCCCTCTCGCCATCCGGCTACGCCTGGCCCTGCCACCGAAGCTCCCGCCGGGTCGCCTCCGCCCGCCGCCAGCGTCGGCTCAGTTCCGCCTGCACCACTATGCTCCACGCGCTCAGCCGCGTTCCCCGCCACCAGATGTGTCGCGCCCGGCCTTGCGCCTCCGCGCCGTCTCCGCTGGGCCTTCCCACTTCCAGCCTGGCCGCAGGCCGGCCTCGCCGACTAGCCGGCTCCCAGCGGGTCCGCCTCCACTGGATCTCACCTCCGCTGGATCGTTGCTGCCGCCTCCCGCGCGCCAGCCCCAGGCCGGCTTCGCCCCGTGTGAGGCCGCGCACCGCCTTGCTCGGTCGTCCGAGCGCTCGCCGCGCCCGGCCGTAAAGGATCTTCGTGTGTGCGCCGGCTTCGCGCTCCGACCGTGCCTCCCCCAGCCCGGCTGCTCCGCGTCCGCACGTCGGCCTCGGACCGGCGCCGCCCCTGTGGCCGGCTCCTGCTCGTCGCGCGGCCGACTCCCCGCGCCTGGGCCGGCTGCTCCGCCCCGCCTCTTCAAGCACGGCCGCGTCCAGCTCCGCGCTGGCTCCCCGGTGCCGCCCTGCGCCTGGCCGGGTCCGGCTTCTTCCGCCAGCCGGCCTCCAGCACGCTTGTTGGCCGAGTCGCCGCCTCGGGTGCCGGCTGGCCCGCTCGCCTCCGCGCGCTGGCCCGGCCGCCTCGCGCTGCCTAGTCCCGCCGACCGGTGCCCCGGCTGGCACCTCCTCTGGCCGGCTTCGCCCGCCCGCCTGATGGCACGTCTGCGCCCCCGTCGCCGATTTCCCGTGACGCTGGCCTCCCGGGTCGCCGCCGCCTTCGTCCTCTCACGCCGCGCACGCGCGTCCCTCCGCACCCTGGTGCCGGCCTGGCCGCCTGCCGCCCGCGCCGGCTCCGCCTCCACCAACCCACGCCCGGCTCCTGCCGCCTGCCGTCTCCGCCCCAGGCCGAACGACTGGCCTCGCCGCTTGCCGGCTCTGCCGTCTACCGGTCTCACCCTCTCCAGGCCGGCTCCCCCAGTGCCGAGTCCTCCCCGCCTTGCCGCCTGGCCGGGTCGCCACCTCGCCGCCTCCCGCTGGCCGCGTCCGACTCCGCCCAAGGCCGCCTGCGCCTCCGCGCACTGTGACGACTCCCCCGACGCGCCTCTGGCCGGTCGGGTCGCGCGCCTTCGCCGCTGGCTCCCGGGTCGGGCGCTGTGTCCGGCTGTGCCACACGCGCCTCTGCCGAGTCCCGCTACAGTCGCCTGTTAAGGCCGGCGCCTGAAGAAAGAAGCAGTGGCCAAAAAAAAGGGGATCGTTCGGGTGCCAGCGGACGGCAGAAAGAAAAGAAAACGAAGTGAGGGGCCGACTGCAGAGTGCAGCTGTACCCGGCTGGGAGAAAAAGAAAAAAGGGCCTGCAGCCGGCGGCTCGTACAAAGGAAAAGAGGTCTGACTGACCAGGTCAACAGCTGACTGACGAGAAAAAAGAGAGAAAAGAAATATGCGTCCGGCTGCCCGCAGCTGGACAAAGAGAAAGAGAAAAAGACAAAGTAGTTGCCGAGATCCGCCCACCGCCAGCCAGCCATCTGGACTCTTAAGAAGACTCAGCAATGGCACTGACGCTACTCGCCAAGAAGAAGACAAAGAAGTCGCCTGAAGATCCGCCCGATCGCCGCCACTGTCTGAATCTCTGGGTTACACTCCAGCGGAAAGAATGCGCCGCCGCAAAAATTGCGCACAAGAGAAGAGTTTTCCGCCCCCCAGAAATGGAAGAAGAAAAAAGAAGAAGAAAAGGGCGCAGTGTTATTTCACCACCGCCGGCCAAGCTCGACTGCCAGATCCCACTTCGAGCACCCGGCTCAAGGCTACACCCACCGGGGCGGCCAGGCCTCCATGAAGCGCCGAAGTCGCGCTGATCGCCTTCGACACCGCGCTACACGAAAATCAATGTGAGCTCTCACCGCATATTTTGCATCACACAAGCACAAGATAATCCCGAGACGCCTGGGCTATCTCCGCATTTTATTACAGCCAGATCACTGCTGCTTCCCGGCCACCAGAGTTGGTTCGGGCCGCCGCTGGCTCGAGACGTTAGTTCCCGCAGACGGCTTAGTAGCGCGTAGCATTAAAGGCCCACTCACCATAGATCGCAGAGCGGCCGTCCGACCGGCAAGAGTGAACGCCGAGGCCACCCACGCTAAAACGTCTCGAAGAAAAACGCCGCGACCCGACCGCTTCTTTTACAAGTATCTACTCGGCTGAATCTGCCCTGCACTCGAGTATCAGACACTTCGCCTGCTGCCCACTCTCACCACAGATCGCAGAGCGGCTATCCGCGACTAAGAGCACAAGCCAAAAAGCGAGGGAACACGTAAAAGATTAAGGGCCTCGGACGAAACCGAAGTTCAAGACCTCCGTGATAACGCTTGCAATGCTAAAAGCAAACATTTGATATATCCGCGGACTAACTTCGCCTTTTGCATGATCATTTCCATGAATATTGCTAAAAACCTCCGCCTAACTTTGCTAAGTTGCTCGAGGCTTGGGGCTACCGTTTGAGTAATTGGACACGGACACTCAAGATGGCGAGACGATATTTCAAGACATCGGGCTAGCAAAGCCCTCATCCGACTTCCCTACTGGCGACTTTGGAAGGCCGAGTCCCTACTGGCGACCTTCAGGAGGCCGAGTCCCTACTGGCGACCTTCGGGAGGCCGAGTCCCTACTGGCGACCTTCGAAGGCCGAGTCCTACCGGGCGACCTTCAGAGTACCGAGTCCCAGACGGCGACTCAAGCAAACCGACTGGCTTATGACCTTCAGAGGCCGATCGCCGACCCCACCACTCAGCCGATCACCGACCACCACCTCAGCCGATCACCGACTACCACCAGCCGATCACCGACTACCACCAGCCGACCGCCGAGTGCCGACTACACCAGCCGACCGCCGACTACCACCAGCCGATCACCGATCGCAGCTCGACGCGACCTCGACGTGACGACTGCATTCTGCAATCGCTCACGTGACACCCCACCATCATAGAAGGACACTTGTCCCTGGGCACTATTTATGAAGTGACCCAGGGGACAAGTGTGACATCCCACCATGCCCTCATGTCCACTACCTTAGCTTAGGTAGTAAGCTACCACATGCCTATATAAGGCACCCATTCATCCATCCACCAGGATGGACACTCACGCACACACACAAGGGAATAGCTAGCAAGCTAGCTAGCTATCCATCCATCCACATGAGCACACATGCTCACGGCCATAGGCCATGGCCATACATGGCCACTAGAGCCGCCATACGCAGCATATAGCGTATCGATGCACTTGGCATCGATCGCAGACATACCTCAGAGCACTTTGTACTCGCCTCGATGTACACCCTGATAGATACACTCTGACATGCAAAGAGGAGTATTATCTCCCGAGAGAGCTCAAATCGGTAAACCACCGCTGCGGTTACTTCGTGATACCCGCCCCCGGCCTATCGCCAGTAGTCTTGCTCTCACACGGCCACCTTGTGGCATATGTCGCCTTGCACTTCCGTGAGAATACCACGACACTTTCTTGCCTTCGCCCATCCTTGGTCTTATCCGCATGTTCGCTGCTGTTGCAAGCAAGCTCTCGTGACATTCTTACAGATATGCATTTGATCAAGGCAATGAGGTGTATCGAAGTTTGTGCCAAGACTCAAGTCCCGTAACATAGACCTCGCCTTCCATACCTTCAGCAGCGCTCCGCCGCTTTTCTCATCGCTTTTCCTGCCACGGGCACTCCTTCCAGCTTTTTCAACAGCTCATCGATTTCGCACCGCTCGCTTACGTGGAGGTCCTTGATGCTCAGCCGTGACCATTGAATAGATCTCGCACGGTTTCTCCACGGGTCGTTGTTCAAGCCATCTTCGATGCCTCATGTACACGATTTTCCTGCACTCCGCCATCTTTCCTTGACGTTAGTCACCGAGACATCGATCATCCATGCACCTCGTGCATCCGCAATATCCATGGCACACCGGCCCGCCACATATCCAGAATCGAGATAGTCCCAAGATCGTCGTGATCGCCTCTCATGTTGAAATACTCACCTTTGTCAAGGCCCCATGTCTTGGCCGGTGTTTTCCATAATGTGTCCAACTACTCTTGAAGTAGCCCCATACAAATTAATATTATTTCCGTTGTTTCGCCCTTGAATAAGCATGCTCATGTGAATGTACTTCATTTCATGCACAAACTGTGGGGGAGGTTGTAACGCAGGCATCAAGAGGGCACACGATCTTCTTGGCCTCATCAACACTAGTAGGACATAGATTACCCATGGGAAGAACATCCTTTAGGTACTTGAGATGCTCATCGAGGCTAGTGTCGGTCCATTTGTTTTAGCCTTCGCCTCGTGGAGTTGGAGCGTGAAACTGCGGTCACCTCAGATTGCAACCATCATACAATGGAGTGTTAGAGTCTACCACCAATTGCTCCACTTAGCCTCTCTAGAAGCAGCTCTCTCAAGATTTCCTCCTTGCAAAGCAATGCTTGAACATGAGGGTCCTGCACAATTGAACTTAGGACCGACGAACTCCATCAAGGTGGAGTCCATGTCGCTCTCTCCGCCGCCATGTCCGCCCCTTCTCCTCCGCCATGTCCGCCCTTCTCCGCCGCCATGTCCGCCTCTTCCCCGCCGCCATTATCGATCATCTCTTCGCCTTTGCCCCTGTCATCATTGCTCGCCTGCCGGCATCCTCAACATCGCTATCCTCATCTTCAATTATACACCGAGTATAGCCATCCATGAAACCAAATATAAGCAAAAGCGCTTCGACACGGCCATCGCCATGGGGGTCGAGCCAAACTATTCTTTGTATTTTCGAGACGGACATAAAACCTCTCTCGTCTCAAGTTATTTTTCATGTCCCGCATCACGATCAAGAACCACCTGCCCACCATCGCTCCAATCGACCACCGCTAACTCGCATGGTAATAATAAACAAATTTATTATAAAATGCATGCATGCATCAAAGTCATAAAAAAATTTGGCATGACCTTCCCTAAAATAGGACATATATGGATCCAGAGTTTGTTCTAATTACCAAACGGAAATAAATCGACATTTTGGCAAAACATAGGCAACTCAAAAGCAGAATTTGGCGTCAACTCATACCACACACACAATTTCCACAAACATATCACACACACATAAACCTATTTCCATTTTGCAAAAGCATGAAATTTTCATCACCTCTATCTCGATCGAGATCGAGCACACGGTGGAGATGATGTTGTAGGGAGATCAAAAGTGCACAAAGCTCTTCTTGAAAAAGATAGATCTAGTTAGGGAGCAAATAGGTCACTTAACTAAATCCTATACCTAGCTACCAAATTTGGGAGGAGACAACTTCAACTAGTGGAGAAGGAAGGAAAAAGAGAAAGGAGATGCTTGAGGTGGTGTAATTAGGTAGGAGTAATGAAGAGAGAGAAAGGTGGATAGAAGAGAGAGAAGTAATGGGGGAGAAGTATTAAGGAAGAAGAAGAGGAGAGAGGGGAGCATGGGGGAGGTAGGGGAAGGGAAGAGAGGAGGGGAGGGGGAGGTTGGGGAAGGGAAAGAGAGGAGGGGAGGGAGGGACGGTGGGGAAAGGTGGTGGGTTAAGCGAGTGTTAGCAGCAACAGATCTAAAACGTGTCATGCTAAGGAATTAGCAGCAGCCGCTTTTGGGATAAGGCGCCATCGCTAACTAGGACAAAAAGTGTGGCAATTTGAAATTTAGCAGCAGCGATCTCGTAAAAGCGTGCATACTACTACATCCTTAGAAGTAGCGCTGTTCGCGCGATCGCGCGCCATCGTTAATTAGAGTTAGGTGAACACGCCACGATATTTGTAGCAGCGCTGCTTTACGCCGAGTGCACTATCGCTAAACTCCTTATCGCCAGCGAAGTTTCCCGCGACATGCGCTTACTACTAGTTAGCAGAACGCCTTTTTTGAGCTGCTACCGCGCTAAGATTCTCGTATATGCTTTTCCCTAGTAGTGCCTCATCGGTGAAACATTGGGGGTATGCAACGCCCCTGTATTTGGGTGTGCCGTGATTTTCGAATATTCGACGTGTTGTGTTGCTTTCTGGAGCTTGCTTTCTTGGCCCATAGATGGATCTAACCGGGCCATCCTTTTTGCGAGGATCCTTATGTGGATCACGCGTCCAGTGTGGGCACCGCTGTCGCTTTTTGTTTGTCATGTGGTCGCCTATCCGACCGGCGGCCTTTTGTTTTTTGATTGTGGGGTTTCACGGCCTCCTCGTAAAATTCGGGCAATATTTTGCGCCGGTAGTTTGCTTGGCGACTATCGCCAGATTTGTCTCGCGGGTCTTGAGTACTTTGCTCCATCTCATTCTCGAGTACGCCTTCCGCTATTTTGAGCTTCCGCTTCGCTTCGCAGACTTCGCAAAGGGCGATGAGCCTTTTGTGGAGGTTCTTCTGCTTCCAACGATGTGTCCGCGTGAGATCATCCGGACTGTTGTTTTCCATTCTACTTCACTAAACATCTCCATATGAGATCCAATTACTTGTAGGAAATGCAAGAGACCTCGGTTATGATGATGCACTAGGTCCATAGCTGGGACTTTGTGTATGTTCTCAAATGCGCTTGTCGAGTGCTCATTAAGAAAGTTTCTATACAAGTTTCTAACGAACTCCTTAAGAAAAGTTCTCCAAAAGTTCCCTATGAAAGAATCCTTTGAAGCATCTGGTCGTCACAAACGTTTTGACTACTTGTGGAGCCAAACGGACTTCAGATGAGTCGATATCCATGTTTCAGCTTAACATCACAAAAACTGATTCCAACGACAGCTATGACTAGTTCTTGTGTAGTTGCACTCATTTTTTCCATTCTACTTCACTAAACATCTCCATATGAGATCCAATTACTTGTAGGAAATGCAAGAGACCTCGGTTATGATGATGCACTAGGTCCATAGCTGGACTTTGTGTATGTTCTCAAATGCGCTTGTCGAGTGCTCATTAAGAAAGTTTCTATACAAGTTTCTGAACTAACTCCTTAAGAAAAGTTCTCCAAAAGTTCCCTATGAAAGAATCCTTTGAAGCATCTGGTCGTCACAAACGTTTTGACTACTTGTGGAGCCAAACGGACTTCAGATGAGTCGATATCCATGTTTCAGCTAACATCACAAAAAACTGATTCCAACGACGCTATGACTAGTTCTTGTGTAGTTGCACTCTATTTTTTCCATTCTACTTCACTAAACATCTCCATATGAGATCCAATTACTTGTAGGAAATGCAAGAGACCTCGTTATGATGATGCACTAGGTCCATAGCTGGGACTTTGTGTATGTTCTCAAATGCGCTTGTCGAGTGCTCATTAAGAAAGTTTCTATACAAGTTTCTGAACGAACTCCTTAAGAAAAGTTCTCCAAAAGTTCCCTATGAAAGAATCCTTTGAAGCATCTGGTCGTCACAAACGTTTTGACTACTTGTGGAGCCAAACGGACTTCAGATGAGTCGATATCCATGTTTCAGCTTAACATCAAGAAAAAACTGATTCCAACGACGCTACAGACTAGTTCTTGTGTAGTTGCACTCTGATTTTTTCCATTCTACTTCACTAAACATCTCCATATGAGATCCAATTACTTGTAGGAAATGCAAGAGACCTCGGTTATGATGATGCACTAGGTCCATAGCTGGGACTTTGTGTATGTTCTCAAATGCGCTTGTCGAGTGCTCATTAAGAAAGTTTCTATACAAGTTTCTGAACTAACTCCTTAAGAAAAGTTCTCCAAAAGTTCCCTATGAAAGAATCCTTTGAAGCATCTGGTCGTCACAAACGTTTTGACTACTTGTGGAGCCAAAACGGACTTCAGATGAGTCGATATCCATGTTTCAGCTTAACATCACAAAAAACTGATTCCGAACGATAGCTACATGACTAGTTCTTGTGTAGTTGCACTCTGATTTTTTCCATTCTACTTCACTAAACATCTCCATATGAGATCCAATTACTTGTAGGGAAATGCAAGAGACCTCGTTATGATGATGCACTAGGTCCATAGCTGGGACTTTGTGTATGTTCTCAAATGCGCTTGTCGAGTGCTCATTAAGAAAGTTTCTATACAAGTTTCTGAACGAACTCCTTAAGAAAAGTTCTCCAAAAGTTCCCTATGAAAGAATCCTTTGAAGCATCTGGTCGTCACAAACGTTTTGACTACTTGTGGAGCCAAACGGACTTCAGATGAGTCGATATCCATGTTTCAGCTTAACATCACAAAAAACCTGATTCCAACGACAGCTATGACTAGTTCTTGTGTAGTTGCACTTGATTTTTTCCATTCTACTTCACTAAACATCTCCATATGAGATCCAATTACTTGTAGGAAATGCAAGAGACCTCGGTTATGATGATGCACTAGGTCCATAGCTGGGACTTTGTGTATGTTCTCAAAATGCGCTTGTCGAGTGCTCATTAAGAAAGTTTCTATACAAGTTTCTAACGAACTCCTTAAGAAAAGTTCTCCAAAAGTTCCCTATGAAAGAATCCTTTGAAGCATCTGGTCGTCACAAACGTTTTGACTACTTGTGGAGCCAAACGGACTTCAGATGAGTCGATATCCATGTTTCAGCTAACACACAAGAAAAACTGATTCCAACGACGCTACGACTAGTTCTTGTGTAGTTGCACTCTATTTTTTCATTCTACTTCACTAAACATCTCCATATGAGATCCAATTACTTGTAGGAAATGCAAGAGACCTCGTTATGATGATGCACTAGGTCCATAGCTGGGACTTTGTGTATGTTCTCAAATGCGCTTGTCGAGTGCTCATTAAGAAAGTTTCTATACAAGTTTCTCGAACTAACTCCTTAAGAAAAGTTCTCCAAAAGTTCCCTATGAAAGAATCCTTTGAAGCATCTGGTCGTCACAAACGTTTTGACTACTTGTGGAGCCAAACGGACTCAGATGAGTCGATATCCATGTTTCAGCTTAACATCACAAAAAACGATTCCGAACGACGCTACATGACTAGTTCTTGTGTAGTTGCACTCTATTTTTTCCATTCTACTTCACTAAACATCTCCATATGAGATCCAATTACTTGTAGGAAATGCAAGAGACCTCGTTATGATGATGCACTAGGTCCATAGCTGGACTTTGTGTATGTTCTCAAATGCGCTTGTCGAGTGCTCATTAAGAAAGTTTCTATACAAGTTTCTGAACTAACTCCTTAAGAAAAGTTCTCCAAAAGTTCCCTATGAAAGAATCCTTTGAAGCATCTGGTCGTCACAAACGTTTTGACTACTTGTGGAGCCAAACGGACTTCAGATGAGTCGATATCCATGTTTCAGCTTAACACTCAAGCAAAACTGATTCCAACGACGCTACAGACTAGTTCTTGTGTAGTTGCACTCTATTTTTTCCATTCTACTTCACTAAACATCTCCATATGAGATCCAATTACTTGTAGGAAATGCAAGAGACCTCGTTATGATGATGCACTAGGTCCATAGTGGGACTTTGTGTATGTTCTCAAATGCGCTTGTCGAGTGCTCATTAAGAAAGTTTCTATACAAGTTTCTAAACGAACTCCTTAAGAAAAGTTCTCCAAAAGTTCCCTATGAAAGAATCCTTTGAAGCATCTGGTCGTCACAAACGTTTTGACTACTTGTGGAGCCAAAACGGACTTCAGATGAGTCGATATCCATGTTTCAGCTTAACATCAAAAAACTGATTCCAAACGACAGCTATGCACTAGTTCTTGTGTAGTTGCACTCTATTTTTTCCATTCTACTTCACTAAACATCTCCATATGAGATCCAATTACTTGTAGGAAATGCAAGAGACCTCGTTATGATGATGCACTAGGTCCATAGCTGGGACTTTGTGTATGTTCTCAAATGCGCTTGTCGAGTGCTCATTAAGAAAGTTTCTATACAAGTTTCTAAACTAACTCCTTAAGAAAAGTTCTCCAAAAGTTCCCTATGAAAGAATCCTTTGAAGCATCTGGTCGTCACAAACGTTTTGACTACTTGTGGAGCCAAACGGACTTCAGATGAGTCGATATCCATGTTTCAGCTTAACATCACAAAAAACTGATTCCAACGACGCTACATGACTAGTTCTTGTGTAGTTGCACTCTATTTTTTCCATTCTACTTCACTAAACATCTCCATATGAGATCCAATTACTTGTAGGAAATGCAAGAGACCTCGGTTATGATGATGCACTAGGTCCATAGCTGGGACTTTGTGTATGTTCTCAAATGCGCTTGTCGAGTGCTCATTAAGAAAGTTTCTATACAAGTTTCTGAACTAACTCCTTAAGAAAAGTTCTCCAAAAGTTCCCTATGAAAGAATCCTTTGAAGCATCTGGTCGTCACAAACGTTTTGACTACTTGTGGAGCCAAACGGACTTCAGATGAGTCGATATCCATGTTTCAGCTTAACATCAAAAAACTGATTCCAACGACGCTACATACTAGTTCTTGTGTAGTTGCACTCTGATTTTTTCCATTCTACTTCACTAAACATCTCCATATGAGATCCAATTACTTGTAGGAAATGCAAGAGACCTCGTTATGATGATGCACTAGGTCCATAGCTGGGACTTTGTGTATGTTCTCAAATGCGCTTGTCGAGTGCTCATTAAGAAAGTTTCTATACAAGTTTCTGAACTAACTCCTTAAGAAAAGTTCTCCAAAAGTTCCCTATGAAAGAATCCTTTGAAGCATCTGGTCGTCACAAACGTTTTGACTACTTGTGGAGCCAAAACGGACTTCAGATGAGTCGATATCCATGTTTCAGCTTAACATCACAAAAAACCGATTCCGAACGACGCTACATGACTAGTTCTTGTGTAGTTGCACTCTATTTTTTCCATTCTACTTCACTAAACATCTCCATATGAGATCCAATTACTTGTAGGAAATGCAAGAGACCTCGTTATGATGATGCACTAGGTCCATAGCTGGGACTTTGTGTATGTTCTCAAATGCGCTTTGTCGAGTGCTCATTAAGAAAGTTTCTATACAAGTTTCTCGAACTAACTCCTTAAGAAAAGTTCTCCAAAAGTTCCCTATGAAAGAATCCTTTGAAGCATCTGGTCGTCACAAACGTTTTGACTACTTGTGGAGCCAAACGGACTTCAGATGAGTCGATATCCATGTTTCAGCTTAACATCAAGCAAAACTGATTCCAACGACGCTATGCACTAGTTCTTGTGTAGTTGCACTCTATTTTTTCCATTCTACTTCACTAAACATCTCCATATGAGATCCAATTACTTGTAGGAAATGCAAGAGACCTCGTTATGATGATGCACTAGGTCCATAGCTGGGACTTTGTGTATGTTCTCAAATGCGCTTGTCGAGTGCTCATTAAGAAAGTTTCTATACAAGTTTCTAAACGAACTCCTTAAGAAAAGTTCTCCAAAAGTTCCCTATGAAAGAATCCTTTGAAGCATCTGGTCGTCACAAACGTTTTGACTACTTGTGGAGCCAAAACGGACTTCAGATGAGTCGATATCCATGTTTCAGCTTAACATCACAAAAAACTGATTCCAACGACAGCTATGACTAGTTCTTGTGTAGTTGCACTCTGATTTTTTCCATTCTACTTCACTAAACATCTCCATATGAGATCCAATTACTTGTAGGAAATGCAAGAGACCTCGTTATGATGATGCACTAGGTCCATAGCTGGGACTTTGTGTATGTTCTCAAATGCGCTTGTCGAGTGCTCATTAAGAAAGTTTCTATACAAGTTTCTGAACTAACTCCTTAAGAAAAGTTCTCCAAAAGTTCCCTATGAAAGAATCCTTTGAAGCATCTGGTCACACAAACGTTTTGACTACTTGTGGAGCCAAACGGACTTCAGATGAGTCGATATCCATGTTTCAGCTTAACATCACAAAAAACTGATTCCAACGACGCTATGACTAGTTCTTGTGTAGTTGCACTTGATTTTTCCATTCTACTTCACTAAACATCTCCATATGAGATCCAATTACTTGTAGGAAATGCAAGAGACCTCGTTATGATGATGCACTAGGTCCATAGCTGGGACTTTGTGTATGTTCTCAAATGCGCTTGTCGAGTGCTCATTAAGAAAGTTTCTATACAAGTTTCTAAACGAACTCCTTAAGAAAAGTTCTCCAAAAGTTCCCTATGAAAGAATCCTTTGAAGCATCTGGTCGTCACAAACGTTTTGACTACTTGTGGAGCCAAACGGACTTCAGATGAGTCGATATCCATGTTTCAGCTTAACATCACAAAAAAACTGATTCCAAACGACGCTATGCACTAGTTCTTGTGTAGTTGCACTCTATTTTTTCCATTCTACTACACTAAACATCTCCATATGAGATCCAATTACTTGTAGGGAAATGCAAGAGACCTCGTTATGATGATTCACTAGGTCCATAGCTGGGACTTTGTGTATGTTCTCAAATGCGCTTGTCGAGTGCTCATTAAGAAAGTTTCTATACAAGTTTCTGAACTAACTCCTTAAGAAAAGTTCTCCAAAAGTTCCCTATGAAAGAATCCTTTGAAGCATCTGGTCGTCACAAACGTTTTGACTACTTGTGGAGCCAAACGGACTTCAGATGAGTCGATATCCATGTTTCAGCTTAACACACAAGAAACCGATTCCAAACGACGCTTACATTTTATGTGACTAGTTCTTGTGTAGTTGCACTCGATTTTTTCCATTCTACTTCACTAAACATCTCCATATGAGATCCAATTACTTGTAGGAAATGCAAGAGACCTCGGTTATGATGATGCACTAGGTCCATAGCTGGACTTTGTGTATGTTCTCAAATGCGCTTGTCGAGTGCTCATTAAGAAAGTTTCTATACAAGTTTCTGAACTAACTCCTTAAGAAAAGTTCTCCAAAAGTTCCCTATGAAAGAATCCTTTGAAGCATCTGGTCGTCACAAACGTTTTGACTACTTGTGGAGCCAAACGGACTTCAGATGAGTCGATATCCATGTTTCAGCTTAACATCAAAAAAACTGATTCCAAACGACGCTATGACTAGTTCTTGTGTAGTTGCACTCGATTTTTTCCATTCTACTTCACTAAACATCTCCATATGAGATCCAATTACTTGTAGGAAATGCAAGAGACCTCGTTATGATGATGCACTAGGTCCATAGCTGGGACTTTGTGTATGTTCTCAAATGCGCTTGTCGAGTGCTCATTAAGAAAGTTTCTATACAAGTTTCTGAACGAACTCCTTAAGAAAAGTTCTCCAAAAGTTCCCTATGAAAGAATCCTTTGAAGCATCTGGTCGTCACAAACGTTTTGACTACTTGTGGAGCCAAAACGGACTTCAGATGAGTCGATATCCATGTTTCAGCTTAACATCACAAAAAACCGATTCCAACGACAGCTATGACTAGTTCTTGTGTAGTTGCACTTGATTTTTTCCATTCTACTTCACTAAACATCTCCATATGAGATCCAATTACTTGTAGGAAATGCAAGAGACCTCGTTATGATGATGCACTAGGTCCATAGCTGGGACTTTGTGTATGTTCTCAAATGCGCTTGTCGAGTGCTCATTAAGAAAGTTTCTATACAAGTTTCTGAACGAACTCCTTAAGAAAAGTTCTCCAAAAGTTCCCTATGAAAGAATCCTTTGAAGCATCTGGTCGTCACAAACGTTTTGACTACTTGTGGAGCCAAAACGACTTCAGATGAGTCGATATCCATGTTTCAGCTTAACATCACAAAAACTGATTCCAACGACAGCTATGCACTAGTTCTTGTGTAGTTGCACTCTGATTTTTTCCATTCTACTTCACTAAACATCTCCATATGAGATCCAATTACTTGTAGGAAATGCAAGAGACCTCGGTTATGATGATGCACTAGGTCCATAGCTGGGACTTTGTGTATGTTCTCAAATGCGCTTGTCGAGTGCTCATTAAGAAAGTTTCTATACAAGTTTCTCGAACTAACTCCTTAAGAAAAGTTCTCCAAAAGTTCCCTATGAAAGAATCCTTTGAAGCATCTGGTCGTCACAAACGTTTTGACTACTTGTGGAGCCAAACGGACTTCAGATGAGTCGATATCCATGTTTCAGCTTAACATCACAAGAAAACTGATTCCAAACGACAGTTACAGACTAGTTCTTGTGTAGTTGCACTTGATTTTTTCCATTCTACTTCACTAAACATCTCCATATGAGATCCAATTACTTGTAGGGAAATGCAAGAGACCTCGTTATGATGATGCACTAGGTCCATAGTGGGACTTTGTGTATGTTCTCAAATGCGCTTGTCGAGTGCTCATTAAGAAAGTTTCTATACAAGTTTCTAACGAACTCCTTAAGAAAAGTTCTCCAAAAGTTCCCTATGAAAGAATCCTTTGAAGCATCTGGTCGTCACAAACGTTTTGACTACTTGTGGAGCCAAACGGACTTCAGATGAGTCGATATCCATGTTTCAGCTTAACATCACAGCAAAACTGATTCCAACGACAGCTACATGACTAGTTCTTGTGTAGTTGCACTCTATTTTTCCATTCTACTTCACTAAACATCTCCATATGAGATCCAATTACTTGTAGGAAATGCAAGAGACCTCGTTATGATGATGCACTAGGTCCATAGCTGGGACTTTGTGTATGTTCTCAAATGCGCTTGTCGAGTGCTCATTAAGAAAGTTTCTATACAAGTTTCTGAACAAACTCCTTATGAAAAGTTCTCCAAAAGTACCCTATGAAAGAATCCTTTGAAGCATCTGGTCGTCACAAACGTTTTGACTACTTGTGGAGCCAAATCGGACTTCGTATGAGTCAGATATCCATGTTTCACTTAACACTACGCAAAACTGATACCGAACGACAGTTACTGACTAGTTCGTGTGTAGTTGCACTCGATTTTTTCCATTCTACTTCACTAAACATCTCCATATGAGATCCAATTAATTGTAGGAAATGCAAGAGACCTCGTTATGATGATGCACTAGGTCCATAGCTGGGACTTTGTGTATGTTCTCAAATGCGCTTGTCGAGTGCTCATTAAGAAAGTTTCTATACAAGTTTCTGAACTAACTCCTTAAGAAAAGTTCTCCAAAAGTTCCCTATGAAAGAATCCTTTGAAGCATCTGGTCGTCACAAACGTTTTGACTACTTGTGGAGCCAAAACGGACTTCAGATGAGTCGATATCCATGTTTCAGCTTAACATCACAAGCAAAACTGATTCCAAACGACGCTACATGACTAGTTCTTGTGTAGTTGCACTTGATTTTTTCCATTCTACTTCACTAAACATCTCCATATGAGATCCAATTACTTGTAGGAAATGCAAGAGACCTCGGTTATGATGATGCACTAGGTCCATAGCTGGGACTTTGTGTATGTTCTCAAATGCGCTTGTCGAGTGCTCATTAAGAAAGTTTCTATACAAGTTTCTAAACTAACTCCTTAAGAAAAGTTCTCCAAAAGTTCCCTATGAAAGAATCCTTTGAAGCATCTGGTCGTCACAAACGTTTTGACTACTTGTGGAGCCAAACGGACTTCAGATGAGTCGATATCCATGTTTCAGCTTAACATCACAAAAAACCGATTCCAAACGACGCTACATGACTAGTTCTTGTGTAGTTGCACTCTATTTTTTCCATTCTACTTCACTAAACATCTCCATATGAGATCCAATTACTTGTAGGAAATGCAAGAGACCTCGTTATGATGATGCACTAGGTCCATAGCTGGGACTTTGTGTATGTTCTCAAATGCGCTTGTCGAGTGCTCATTAAGAAAGTTTCTATACAAGTTTCTGAACTAACTCCTTAAGAAAAGTTCTCCAAAAGTTCCCTATGAAAGAATCCTTTGAAGCATCTGGTCGTCACAAACGTTTTGACTACTTGTGGAGCCAAACGGACTTCAGATGAGTCGATATCCATGTTTCAGCTTAACATCACAAAAAACTGATTCCAACGACGCTATGACTAGTTCTTGTGTAGTTGCACTCTGATTTTTTCCATTCTACTTCACTAAACATCTCCATATGAGATCCAATTACTTGTAGGAAATGCAAGAGACCTCGGTTATGATGATGCACTAGGTCCATAGTGGGACTTTGTGTATGTTCTCAAATGCGCTTGTCGAGTGCTCATTAAGAAAGTTTCTATACAAGTTTCTAACTAACTCCTTAAGAAAAGTTCTCCAAAAGTTCCCTATGAAAGAATCCTTTGAAGCATCTGGTCGTCACAAACGTTTTGACTACTTGTGGAGCCAAACGGACTCAGATGAGTCGATATCCATGTTTCAGCTTAACATCACAAAAAAACTGATTCCAACGACGCTATATGACTAGTTCTTGTGTAGTTGCACTTGATTTTTTCCATTCTACTTCACTAAACATCTCCATATGAGATCCAATTACTTGTAGGAAATGCAAGAGACCTCGGTTATGATGATGCACTAGGTCCATAGCTGGGACTTTGTGTATGTTCTCAAATGCGCTTGTCGAGTGCTCATTAAGAAAGTTTCTATACAAGTTTCTGAACGAACTCCTTAAGAAAAGTTCTCCAAAAGTTCCCTATGAAAGAATCCTTTGAAGCATCTGGTCGTCACAAACGTTTTGACTACTTGTGGAGCCAAACGGACTTCAGATGAGTCGATATCCATGTTTCAGCTTAACATCACAGAAAACTGATTCCAAACGACGCTATGCACTAGTTCTTGTGTAGTTGCACTCTATTTTTTCCATTCTACTTCACTAAACATCTCCATATGAGATCCAATTACTTGTAGGAAATGCAAGAGACCTCGTTATGATGATGCACTAGGTCCATAGCTGGGACTTTGTGTATGTTCTCAAAATGCGCTTGTCGAGTGCTCATTAAGAAAGTTTCTATACAAGTTTCTAACTAACTCCTTAAGAAAAGTTCTCCAAAAGTTCCCTATGAAAGAATCCTTTGAAGCATCTGGTCGTCACAAACGTTTTGACTACTTGTGGAGCCAAACGGACTTCAGATGAGTCGATATCCATGTTTCAGCTTAACATCACAAAAAACCGATTCCGAACGACAGCTATGACTAGTTCTTGTGTAGTTGCACTCTATTTTTTCCATTCTACTTCACTAAACATCTCCATATGAGATCCAATTACTTGTAGGAAATGCAAGAGACCTCGTTATGATGATGCACTAGGTCCATAGCTGGGACTTTGTGTATGTTCTCAAATGCGCTTGTCGAGTGCTCATTAAGAAAGTTTCTATACAAGTTTCTGAACGAACTCCTTAAGAAAAGTTCTCCAAAAGTTCCCTATGAAAGAATCCTTTGAAGCATCTGGTCGTCACAAACGTTTTGACTACTTGTGGAGCCAAACGGACTCAGATGAGTCGATATCCATGTTTCAGCTTAACATCAAAAAAACTGATTCCGAACGACGGTTACAGACTAGTTCTTGTGTAGTTGCATTCTATTTTTTCCATTCTACTTCACTAAACATCTCCATATGAGATCCAATTACTTGTAGGGAAATGCAAGAGACCTCGGTTATGATGATGCACTAGGTCCATAGCTGGGACTTTGTGTATGTTCTCAAATGCGCTTGTCGAGTGCTCATTAAGAAAGTTTCTATACAAGTTTCTAACTAACTCCTTAAGAAAAGTTCTCCAAAAGTTCCCTATGAAAGAATCCTTTGAAGCATCTGGTCGTCACAAACGTTTTGACTACTTGTGGAGCCAAACGGACTTCAGATGAGTCGATATCCATGTTTCAGCTTAACATCACAAGAAAACCGATTCCAACGACACGCTACGTATAGTTCTTGTGTAGTTGCACTTGATTTTTTCCATTCTACTTCACTAAACATCTCCATATGAGATCCAATTACTTGTAGGAAATGCAAGAGACCTCGTTATGATGATGCACTAGGTCCATAGTGGGACTTTGTGTATGTTCTCAAATGCGCTTGTCGAGTGCTCATTAAGAAAGTTTCTATACAAGTTTCTGAACGAACTCCTTAAGAAAAGTTCTCCAAAAGTTCCCTATGAAAGAATCCTTTGAAGCATCTGGTCGTCACAAACGTTTTGACTACTTGTGGAGCCAAACGGACTTCAGATGAGTCGATATCCATGTTTCAGCTTAACATCACAAAAAACTGATTCCAAACTACGCTATGACTAGTTCTTGTGTAGTTGCACTCGATTTTTTCCATTCTACTTCACTAAACATCTCCATATGAGATCCAATTACTTGTAGGAAATGCAAGAGACCTCGTTATGATGATGCACTAGGTCCATAGCTGGGACTTTGTGTATGTTCTCAAATGCGCTTGTCGAGTGCTCATTAAGAAAGTTTCTATACAAGTTTCTAACTAACTCCTTAAGAAAAGTTCTCCAAAAGTTCCCTATGAAAGAATCCTTTGAAGCATCTGGTCGTCACAAACGTTTTGACTACTTGTGGAGCCAAACGGACTTCAGATGAGTCGATATCCATGTTTCAGCTTAACATCACAAAAAACTGATTCCAAACGACGCTACGACTAGTTCTTGTGTAGTTGCACTCTATTTTTTCCATTCTACTTCACTAAACATCTCCATATGAGATCCAATTACTTGTAGGAAATGCAAGAGACCTCGTTATGATGATGCACTAGGTCCATAGCTGGGACTTTGTGTATGTTCTCAAA
Source organism: Aegilops speltoides (assembly GCA_021437245.1). Taxonomy (NCBI): domain Eukaryota; kingdom Viridiplantae; phylum Streptophyta; class Magnoliopsida; order Poales; family Poaceae; genus Aegilops; species Aegilops speltoides. Next base: position 320,366,520 of record CM038145.1, read on the forward strand.
TGCGCTTGTCGAGTGCTCATTAAGAAAGTTTCTATACAAGTTTCTCGAACTAACTCCTTAAGAAAAGTTCTCCAAAAGTTCCCTATGAAAGAATCCTTTGAAGCATCTGGTCGTCACAAACGTTTTGACTACTTGTGGAGCCAAACGGACTCAGATGAGTCGATATCCATGTTTCAGCTTAACACTCAAGAAAACCGATTCCAACGACATAGCTATGACTAGTTCTTGTGTAGTTGCACTCTATTTTTTCCATTCTACTTCACTAAACATCTCCATATGAGATCCAATTACTTGTAGGAAATGCAAGAGACCTCGGTTATGATGATGCACTAGGTCCATAGCTGGGACTTTGTGTATGTTCTCAAATGCGCTTGTCGAGTGCTCATTAAGAAAGTTTCTATACAAGTTTCTAAACTAACTCCTTAAGAAAAGTTCTCCAAAAGTTCCCTATGAAAGAATCCTTTGAAGCATCTGGTCGTCACAAACGTTTTGACTACTTGTGGAGCCAAACGGACTCAGATGAGTCGATATCCATGTTTCAGCTTAACATCACAAGAAAACTGATTCCAACGACGCTATGACTAGTTCTTGTGTAGTTGCACTCTGATTTTTTCCATTCTACTTCACTAAACATCTCCATATGAGATCCAATTACTTGTAGGAAATGCAAGAGACCTCGGTTATGATGATGCACTAGGTCCATAGCTGGGACTTTGTGTATGTTCTCAAATGCGCTTGTCGAGTGCTCATTAAGAAAGTTTCTATACAAGTTTCTAAACTAACTCCTTAAGAAAAGTTCTCCAAAAGTTCCCTATGAAAGAATCCTTTGAAGCATCTGGTCGTCACAAACGTTTTGACTACTTGTGGAGCCAAACGGACTTCAGATGAGTCGATATCCATGTTTCAGCTTAACACTCAAGAAAACCGATTCCAACGACGCTATGACTAGTTCTTGTGTAGTTGCACTCGATTTTTTCCATTCTACTTCACTAAACATCTCCATATGAGATCCAATTACTTGTAGGAAATGCAAGAGACCTCGGTTATGATGATGCACTAGGTCCATAGCTGGGACTTTGTGTATGTTCTCAAATGCGCTTGTCGAGTGCTCATTAAGAAAGTTTCTATACAAGTTTCTGAACGAACTCCTTAAGAAAAGTTCTCCAAAAGTTCCCTATGAAAGAATCCTTTGAAGCATCTGGTCGTCACAAACGTTTTGACTACTTGTGGAGCCAAAACGGACTCAGATGAGTCGATATCCATGTTTCAGCTTAACATCACAAGAAAAACCGATTCCGAACGACAAGCTATGACTAGTTCTTGTGTAGTTGCACTCTGATTTTTCCATTCTACTTCACTAAACATCTCCATATGAGATCCAATTACTTGTAGGAAATGCAAGAGACCTCGTTATGATGATGCACTAGGTCCATAGTCGGGACTTTGTGTATGTTCTCAAATGCGCTTGTCGAGTGCTCATTAAGAAAGTTTCTATACAAGTTTCTAACTAACTCCTTAAGAAAAGTTCTCCAAAAGTTCCCTATGAAAGAATCCTTTGAAGCATCTGGTCGTCACAAACGTTTTGACTACTTGTGGAGCCAAACGGACTTCAGATGAGTCGATATCCATGTTTCAGCTTAACATCAAAAAAACCGATTCCAACGACAGCTATACGGACTAGTTCTTGTGTAGTTGCACTCGATTTTTTCCATTCTACTTCACTAAACATCTCCATATGAGATCCAATTACTTGTAGGAAATGCAAGAGACCTCGGTTATGATGATGCACTAGGTCCATAGCTGGGACTTTGTGTATGTTCTCGAAATGCGTTTGTCGTCGAGTGCTCATTAAGAAAGTTTCTATACAAGTTTCTGAACGAACTCCTTAAGAAAAGTTCTACAGAAGTTCCCTATGAAAGAATACTTTGAAGCATCTGTTCGTCACAAACGTTTTGACCACTTGTGGAGCCAAAACAGACTTCAGATGAGTCGATATCCATGTTTCAGCTTAACATCACAAGCAAAACTGATTCCGAACGACGCTATGACTAGTTCTTTTTTAGTTGCATTCTATTTTTTCCATCCTACTTCACTAAACATCTTCATATGAGATCCAATTACTTATAGGGAAATGCAAGAGACCTCGGTTATGATGATGCACTAGGTCCATAGCTGGGACTTTGTGTATGTTCTCAAATGCGCTTGTCGAGTGCTCATTAAGAAAGTTTCTATACAAGTTTCTGAACGAACTCCTTAAGAAATGTTCTCCAAAAGTTCCCTATGAAAGAATCCTTTGAAGCATATGGTCTTCACAAACGTTTTGACTACTTGTGGAGCCAAAACGGACTTCAGATGAGTCGATATCCATGTTTCAGCTTAACATCAAAAAACCGATTCCAACGACAACTATATACTAGTTCTTGTGTAGTTGCACTCGATTTTTCCATTCTACTTCACTAAACATCTCCATATGAGATCCAATTACTTGTAGGAAATGCAAGAGACCTCGTTATGATGATGCACTAGGTCCATAGCTGGACTTTGTGTATGTTCTCAAATGCGCTTGTCGAGTGCTCATTAAGAAAGTTTCTATACAAGTTTCTAAACTAACTCCTTAAGAAAAGTTCTCCAAAAGTTCCCTATGAAAGAATCCTTTGAAGCATCTGGTCGTCACAAACGTTTTGACTACTTGTGGAGCCAAACGGACTTCAGATGAGTCGATATCCATGTTTCAGCTTAACATCACAAAAACTGATTCCAACGACACGCACGACTAGTTCTTGTGTAGTTGCACTTGATTTTTTCCATTCTACTTCACTAAACATCTCCATATGAGATCCAATTACTTGTAGGGAAATGCAAGAGACCTCGGTTATGATGATGCACTAGGTCCATAGCTGGGACTTTGTGTATGTTCTCAAATGCGTTTGTCGAGTGCTCATTAAGAAAGTTTCTATACAAGTTTCTAAACGAACTCCTTAAGAAAAGTTCTCCAAAAGTTCCCTATGAAAGAATCCTTTGAAGCATCTGGTCGTCACAAACGTTTTGACTACTTGTGGAGCCAAACGGACTTCAGATGAGTCGATATCCATGTTTCAGCTTAACATCACAAAAAACTGATTCCGAACGACGCTATGACTAGTTCTTGTGTAGTTGCACTCTATTTTTTCCATTCTACTTCACTAAACATCTCCATATGAGATCCAATTACTTGTAGGAAATGCAAGAGACCTCGTTATGATGATGCACTAGGTCCATAGCTGGGACTTTGTGTATGTTCTCAAAATGCGCTTGTCGAGTGCTCATTAAGAAAGTTTCTATACAAGTTTCTGAACTAACTCCTTAAGAAAAGTTCTCCAAAAGTTCCCTATGAAAGAATCCTTTGAAGCATCTGGTCGTCACAAACGTTTTGACTACTTGTGGAGCCAAACGGACTTCAGATGAGTCGATATCCATGTTTCAGCTTAACACACAAAAAACTGATTCCAACGACACGCTATGACTAGTTCTTGTGTAGTTGCACTCTTTTTTTCCATTCTACTTCACTAAACATCTCCATATGAGATCCAATTACTTGTAGGAAATGCAAGAGACCTCGTTATGATGATGCACTAGGTCCATAGCTGGGACTTTGTGTATGTTCTCAAATGCGCTTGTCGAGTGCTCATTAAGAAAGTTTCTATACAAGTTTCTAAACGAACTCCTTAAGAAAAGTTCTCCAAAAGTTCCCTATGAAAGAATCCTTTGAAGCATCTGGTCGTCACAAACGTTTTGACTACTTGTGGAGCCAAACGGACTTCAGATGAGTCGATATCCATGTTTCAGCTTAACATCAAAAAACTGATTCCAAACGACAACTATGGACTAGTTCTTGTGTAGTTGCACTCTATTTTTTCCATTCTACTTCACTAAACATCTCCATATGAGATCCAATTACTTGTAGGAAATGCAAGAGACCTCGTTATGATGATGCACTAGGTCCATAGCTGGGACTTTGTGTATGTTCTCAAATGCGCTTGTCGAGTGCTCATTAAGAAAGTTTCTATACAAGTTTCTAAACGAACTCCTTAAGAAAAGTTCTCCAAAAGTTCCCTATGAAAGAATCCTTTGAAGCATCTGGTCGTCACAAACGTTTTGACTACTTGTGGAGCCAAACGGACTTCAGATGAGTCGATATCCATGTTTCAGCTTAACATCACAAAAAACTGATTCCAACGACAGCTATATAGACTAGTTCTTGTGTAGTTGCACTTGATTTTTTCCATTCTACTTCACTAAACATCTCCATATGAGATCCAATTACTTGTAGGAAATGCAAGAGACCTCGGTTATGATGATGCACTAGGTCCATAGCTGGGACTTTGTGTATGTTCTCAAATGCGCTTGTCGAGTGCTCATTAAGAAAGTTTCTATACAAGTTTCTAAACGAACTCCTTAAGAAAAGTTCTCCAAAAGTTCCCTATGAAAGAATCCTTTGAAGCATCTGGTCGTCACAAACGTTTTGACTACTTGTGGAGCCAAAACGGACTCGATGAGTCGATATCCATGTTTCAGCTTAACACTCAAGAAAACCGATTCCAACGACAGCTATGCACTAGTTCTTGTGTAGTTGCACTCTATTTTTTCCATTCTACTTCACTAAACATCTCCATATGAGATCCAATTACTTGTAGGAAATGCAAGAGACCTCGTTATGATGATGCACTAGGTCCATAGCTGGGACTTTGTGTATGTTCTCAAATGCGCTTGTCGAGTGCTCATTAAGAAAGTTTCTATACAAGTTTCTGAACTAACTCCTTAAGAAAAGTTCTCCAAAAGTTCCCTATGAAAGAATCCTTTGAAGCATCTGGTCGTCACAAACGTTTTGACTACTTGTGGAGCCAAACGGACTTCAGATGAGTCGATATCCATGTTTCAGCTTAACATCACAAGCAAAACTGATTCCAACGACAGCTACATGACTAGTTCTTGTGTAGTTGCACTTGATTTTTTCCATTCTACTTCACTAAACATCTCCATATGAGATCCAATTACTTGTAGGAAATGCAAGAGACCTCGTTATGATGATGCACTAGGTCCATAGCTGGGACTTTGTGTATGTTCTCAAATGCGCTTGTCGAGTGCTCATTAAGAAAGTTTCTATACAAGTTTCTCGAACTAACTCCTTAAGAAAAGTTCTCCAAAAGTTCCCTATGAAAGAATCCTTTGAAGCATCTGGTCGTCACAAACGTTTTGACTACTTGTGGAGCCAAAACGGACTTCAGATGAGTCGATATCCATGTTTCAGCTTAACATCACAAAAAACCGATTCCAACGACAGCTACGCATGACTAGTTCTTGTGTAGTTGCACTCTATTTTTTCCATTCTACTTCACTAAACATCTCCATATGAGATCCAATTACTTGTAGGAAATGCAAGAGACCTCGGTTATGATGATGCACTAGGTCCATAGCTGGGACTTTGTGTATGTTCTCAAATGCGCTTGTCGAGTGCTCATTAAGAAAGTTTCTATACAAGTTTCTAAACGAACTCCTTAAGAAAAGTTCTCCAAAAGTTCCCTATGAAAGAATCCTTTGAAGCATCTGGTCGTCACAAACGTTTTGACTACTTGTGGAGCCAAACGGACTCAGATGAGTCGATATCCATGTTTCAGCTTAACACAAAAAACTGATTCCGAACGACGCTATACATGACTAGTTCTTGTGTAGTTGCACTCTATTTTTTCCATTCTACTTCACTAAACATCTCCATATGAGATCCAATTACTTGTAGGAAATGCAAGAGACCTCGGTTATGATGATGCACTAGGTCCATAGCTGGGACTTTGTGTATGTTCTCAAATGCGCTTGTCGAGTGCTCATTAAGAAAGTTTCTATACAAGTTTCTAACTAACTCCTTAAGAAAAGTTCTCCAAAAGTTCCCTATGAAAGAATCCTTTGAAGCATCTGGTCGTCACAAACGTTTTGACTACTTGTGGAGCCAAAACGGACTTCAGATGAGTCGATATCCATGTTTCAGCTTAACATCACAAAAAACTGATTCCAAACGACAGTTATGGACTAGTTCTTGTGTAGTTGCACTCGATTTTTTCCATTCTACTTCACTAAACATCTCCATATGAGATCCAATTACTTGTAGGGAAATGCAAGAGACCTCGGTTATGATTATGCACTAGGTCCATAGCTGGGACTTTGTGTATGTCCTCGAAATGCGTTTGTCGAGTGCTCATTAAGAAAGTTTCTATAAAAGTTTCTAAACGAACTCCTTAAGAAAAGTTCTCCAAAAGTACCCTATGATAGAATCCTTTGAAGCATCTGGTCGTCACAAACATTTTTACTACTTGTGGAGCCAAAACGGACTTCAGATGAGTCGATATCCATGTTTCAGCTTAACATCAAGCAAAAAACTGATTCCAACGACGCTATGACTAGTTCTTGTGTAGTTGCACTTGATTTTTTCCATTCTACTTCACTAAACATCTCCATATGAGATCCAATTACTTGTAGGAAATGCAAGAGACCTCGTTATGATGATGCACTAGGTCCATAGTCGGACTTTGTGTATGTTCTCAAATGCGCTTGTCGAGTGCTCATTAAGAAAGTTTCTATACAAGTTTCTAAACTAACTCCTTAAGAAAAGTTCTCCAAAAGTTCCCTATGAAAGAATCCTTTGAAGCATCTGGTCGTCACAAACGTTTTGACTACTTGTGGAGCCAAACGGACTCAGATGAGTCGATATCCATGTTTCAGCTTAACATCACAGAAAACTGATTCCAAACGACGCTATGACTAGTTCTTGTGTAGTTGCACTCTGATTTTTTCCATTCTACTTCACTAAACATCTCCATATGAGATCCAATTACTTGTAGGAAATGCAAGAGACCTCGTTATGATGATGCACTAGGTCCATAGCTGGGACTTTGTGTATGTTCTCAAATGCGCTTGTCGAGTGCTCATTAAGAAAGTTTCTATACAAGTTTCTAACTAACTCCTTAAGAAAAGTTCTCCAAAAGTTCCCTATGAAAGAATCCTTTGAAGCATCTGGTCGTCACAAACGTTTTGACTACTTGTGGAGCCAAAACGGACTTCAGATGAGTCGATATCCATGTTTCAGCTTAACATCAAAAAAACCGATTCCAACGACACGCTATACGACTAGTTCTTGTGTAGTTGCACTCTATTTTTTCCATTCTACTTCACTAAACATCTCCATATGAGATCCAATTACTTGTAGGAAATGCAAGAGACCTCGGTTATGATGATGCACTAGGTCCATAGCTGGGACTTTGTGTATGTTCTCAAATGCGCTTGTCGAGTGCTCATTAAGAAAGTTTCTATACAAGTTTCTAAACTAACTCCTTAAGAAAAGTTCTCCAAAAGTTCCCTATGAAAGAATCCTTTGAAGCATCTGGTCGTCACAAACGTTTTGACTACTTGTGGAGCCAAACGGACTCAGATGAGTCGATATCCATGTTTCAGCTTAACACTCACAAAAAACGATTCCAACGACAGCTACATGACTAGTTCTTGTGTAGTTGCACTCTATTTTTTCCATTCTACTTCACTAAACATCTCCATATGAGATCCAATTACTTGTAGGAAATGCAAGAGACCTCGTTATGATGATGCACTAGGTCCATAGTGGGACTTTGTGTATGTTCTCAAATGCGCTTGTCGAGTGCTCATTAAGAAAGTTTCTATACAAGTTTCTGAACTAACTCCTTAAGAAAAGTTCTCCAAAAGTTCCCTATGAAAGAATCCTTTGAAGCATCTGGTCGTCACAAACGTTTTGACTACTTGTGGAGCCAAAACGGACTTCATGAGTCGATATCCATGTTTCAGCTTAACATCACAAGAAAACTGATTCCAAACGACGCTATGACTAGTTCTTGTGTAGTTGCACTTGATTTTTTCCATTCTACTTCACTAAACATCTCCATATGAGATCCAATTACTTGTAGGAAATGCAAGAGACCTCGTTATGATGATGCACTAGGTCCATAGCTGGGACTTTGTGTATGTTCTCAAATGCGCTTGTCGAGTGCTCATTAAGAAAGTTTCTATACAAGTTTCTAAACGAACTCCTTAAGAAAAGTTCTCCAAAAGTTCCCTATGAAAGAATCCTTTGAAGCATCTGGTCGTCACAAACGTTTTGACTACTTGTGGAGCCAAAACGGACTTCAGATGAGTCGATATCCATGTTTCAGCTTAACACTCAAAAAACCGATTCCAACGACGCTATACAGACTAGTTCTTGTGTAGTTGCACTTGCACTATTTTTTCCATTCTACTTCACTAAACATCTCCATATGAGATCCAATTACTTGTAGGAAATGCAAGAGACCTCGGTTATGATGATGCACTAGGTCCATAGCTGGGACTTTGTGTATGTTCTCAAATGCGCTTGTCGAGTGCTCATTAAGAAAGTTTCTATACAAGTTTCTGAACTAACTCCTTAAGAAAAGTTCTCCAAAAGTTCCCTATGAAAGAATCCTTTGAAGCATCTGGTCGTCACAAACAAACGTTTTGATACTTGTGGAGCCAAACGGACTTCAGATGAGTCGATATCCATGTTTCAGCTTAACATCAAGCAAAACTGATTCCAACGACACGCATACGACTAGTTCTTGTGTAGTTGCACTCTATTTTTTCCATTCTACTTCACTAAACATCTCCATATGAGATCCAATTACTTGTAGTGAAATGCAAGAGACCTCGGTTATGATGATGCACTAGGTCCATAGCTGGGACTTTGTGTATGTTCTCGAAATGCGTTTGTCGAGTGCTCATTAAGAAAGTTTCTATACAAGTTTCTAAACGAACTCCTTAAGAAAAGTTCTCCAAAAGTTCCCTATGAAAGAATCCTTTGAAGCATCTGGTCGTCACAAACGTTTTGACTACTTGTGGAGCCAAAACGGACTTCGTATGAGTCAGATATCCATGTTTCAGTTAACACTACGCAAAACTGATTCCGAACGACAGTTACTGACTAGTTCTTGTGTAGTTGCACTCGATTTTTTCCATTCTACTTCACTAAACATCTCCATATGAGATCCAATTACTTGTAGGAAATGCAAGAGACCTCGTTATGATGATGCACTAGGTCCATAGCTGGGACTTTGTGTATGTTCTCAAATGCGCTTGTCGAGTGCTCATTAAGAAAGTTTCTATACAAGTTTCTGAACTAACTCCTTAAGAAAAGTTCTCCAAAAGTTCCCTATGAAAGAATCCTTTGAAGCATCTGGTCGTCACAAACGTTTTGACTACTTGTGGAGCCAAACGGACTTCAGATGAGTCGATATCCATGTTTCAGCTTAACACTCAAGAAAAACCGATTCCAACGACGCTATGCACTAGTTCTTGTGTAGTTGCACTCTGATTTTTTCCATTCTACTTCACTAAACATCTCCATATGAGATCCAATTACTTGTAGGAAATGCAAGAGACCTCGTTATGATGATGCACTAGGTCCATAGCTGGGACTTTGTGTATGTTCTCAAAATGCGCTTGTCGAGTGCTCATTAAGAAAGTTTCTATACAAGTTTCTAAACTAACTCCTTAAGAAAAGTTCTCCAAAAGTTCCCTATGAAAGAATCCTTTGAAGCATCTGGTCGTCACAAACGTTTTGACTACTTGTGGAGCCAAACGGACTTCAGATGAGTCGATATCCATGTTTCAGCTTAACATCACAAAAAAACCGATTCCAACGACACGCTATGACTAGTTCTTGTGTAGTTGCACTCTATTTTTTCCATTCTACTTCACTAAACATCTCCATATGAGATCCAATTACTTGTAGGAAATGCAAGAGACCTCGTTATGATGATGCACTAGGTCCATAGCTGGGACTTTGTGTATGTTCTCAAATGCGCTTGTCGAGTGCTCATTAAGAAAGTTTCTATACAAGTTTCTGAACTAACTCCTTAAGAAAAGTTCTCCAAAAGTTCCCTATGAAAGAATCCTTTGAAGCATCTGGTCGTCACAAACGTTTTGACTACTTGTGGAGCCAAAACGGACTTCAGATGAGTCGATATCCATGTTTCAGCTTAACATCACAAAAAAACCGATTCCAACGACGCTATATGACTAGTTCTTGTGTAGTTGCACTCTATTTTTTCCATTCTACTTCACTAAACATCTCCATATGAGATCCAATTACTTGTAGGAAATGCAAGAGACCTCGGTTATGATGATGCACTAGGTCCATAGCTGGGACTTTGTGTATGTTCTCAAATGCGCTTGTCGAGTGCTCATTAAGAAAGTTTCTATACAAGTTTCTAACGAACTCCTTAAGAAAAGTTCTCCAAAAGTTCCCTATGAAAGAATCCTTTGAAGCATCTGGTCGTCACAAACGTTTTGACTACTTGTGGAGCCAAACGGACTTCAGATGAGTCGATATCCATGTTTCAGCTAACATCACAAAAAACTGATTCCAACGACGCTATGACTAGTTCTTGTGTAGTTGCACTCTATTTTTTCCATTCTACTTCACTAAACATCTCCATATGAGATCCAATTACTTGTAGGAAATGCAAGAGACCTCGGTTATGATGATGCACTAGGTCCATAGTGGGACTTTGTGTATGTTCTCAAAATGCGCTTGTCGAGTGCTCATTAAGAAAGTTTCTATACAAGTTTCTGAACTAACTCCTTAAGAAAAGTTCTCCAAAAGTTCCCTATGAAAGAATCCTTTGAAGCATCTGGTCGTCACAAACGTTTTGACTACTTGTGGAGCCAAAACGGACTTCAGATGAGTCGATATCCATGTTTCAGCTTAACATCACAAAAAACCGATTCCAACGACGCTATGCACTAGTTCTTGTGTAGTTGCACTTGATTTTTTCCATTCTACTTCACTAAACATCTCCATATGAGATCCAATTACTTGTAGGAAATGCAAGAGACCTCGGTTATGATGATGCACTAGGTCCATAGCTGGGACTTTGTGTATGTTCTCAAAATGCGCTTGTCGAGTGCTCATTAAGAAAGTTTCTATACAAGTTTCTAAACTAACTCCTTAAGAAAAGTTCTCCAAAAGTTCCCTATGAAAGAATCCTTTGAAGCATCTGGTCGTCACAAACGTTTTGACTACTTGTGGAGCCAAACGGACTTCAGATGAGTCGATATCCATGTTTCAGCTTAACATCAAGAAAACTGATTCCAACGACGCTACAGACTAGTTCTTGTGTAGTTGCACTCTATTTTTTCCATTCTACTTCACTAAACATCTCCATATGAGATCCAATTACTTGTAGGAAATGCAAGAGACCTCGTTATGATGATGCACTAGGTCCATAGCTGGGACTTTGTGTATGTTCTCAAAATGCGCTTGTCGAGTGCTCATTAAGAAAGTTTCTATACAAGTTTCTCGAACGAACTCCTTAAGAAAAGTTCTCCAAAAGTTCCCTATGAAAGAATCCTTTGAAGCATCTGGTCGTCACAAACGTTTTGACTACTTGTGGAGCCAAAACGGACTTCAGATGAGTCGATATCCATGTTTCAGCTTAACATCACAAAAAACCGATTCCAACGACGCTATGAGACTAGTTCTTGTGTAGTTGCACTCTATTTTTTCCATTCTACTTCACTAAACATCTCCATATGAGATCCAATTACTTGTAGGAAATGCAAGAGACCTCGTTATGATGATGCACTAGGTCCATAGCTGGGACTTTGTGTATGTTCTCAAATGCGCTTGTCGAGTGCTCATTAAGAAAGTTTCTATACAAGTTTCTAAACTAACTCCTTAAGAAAAGTTCTCCAAAAGTTCCCTATGAAAGAATCCTTTGAAGCATCTGGTCGTCACAAACGTTTTGACTACTTGTGGAGCCAAAACGGACTTCAGATGAGTCGATATCCATGTTTCAGCTTAACATCACAAAAACTGATTCCGAACGATACGCTACGACTAGTTCTTGTGTAGTTGCACTCTGATTTTTTCCATTCTACTTCACTAAACATCTCCATATGAGATCCAATTACTTGTAGGGAAATGCAAGAGACCTCGGTTATGATGATGCACTAGGTCCATAGCTGGGACTTTGTGTATGTTCTCAAATGCGCTTGTCGAGTGCTCATTAAGAAAGTTTCTATACAAGTTTCTCGAACTAACTCCTTAAGAAAAGTTCTCCAAAAGTTCCCTATGAAAGAATCCTTTGAAGCATCTGGTCGTCACAAACGTTTTGACTACTTGTGGAGCCAAACGGACTTCAGATGAGTCGATATCCATGTTTCAGCTTAACATCACAAAAAACCGATTCCGAACGACAGCTTATGACTAGTTCTTGTGTAGTTGCACTCGATTTTTTCCATTCTACTTCACTAAACATCTCCATATGAGATCCAATTACTTGTAGGAAATGCAAGAGACCTCGTTATGATGATGCACTAGGTCCATAGCTGGGACTTTGTGTATGTTCTCAAATGCGCTTGTCGAGTGCTCATTAAGAAAGTTTCTATACAAGTTTCTCGAACTAACTCCTTAAGAAAAGTTCTCCAAAAGTTCCCTATGAAAGAATCCTTTGAAGCATCTGGTCGTCACAAACGTTTTGACTACTTGTGGAGCCAAACGGACTTCAGATGAGTCGATATCCATGTTTCAGCTTAACATCACAAAAAACCGATTCCGAACGACGCTATGCACTAGTTCTTGTGTAGTTGCACTCTGATTTTTTCCATTCTACTTCACTAAACATCTCCATATGAGATCCAATTACTTGTAGGAAATGCAAGAGACCTCGTTATGATGATGCACTAGGTCCATAGCTGGGACTTTGTGTATGTTCTCAAATGCGCTTGTCGAGTGCTCATTAAGAAAGTTTCTATACAAGTTTCTAACTAACTCCTTAAGAAAAGTTCTCCAAAAGTTCCCTATGAAAGAATCCTTTGAAGCATCTGGTCGTCACAAACGTTTTGACTACTTGTGGAGCCAAAACGGACTTCAGATGAGTCGATATCCATGTTTCAGCTTAACATCACAAAAAACTGATTCCAACGACAGCTATGACTAGTTCTTGTGTAGTTGCACTTGATTTTTTCCATTCTACTTCACTAAACATCTCCATATGAGATCCAATTACTTGTAGGAAATGCAAGAGACCTCGTTATGATGATGCACTAGGTCCATAGCTGGGACTTTGTGTATGTTCTCAAATGCGCTTGTCGAGTGCTCATTAAGAAAGTTTCTATACAAGTTTCTGAACGAACTCCTTAAGAAAAGTTCTCCAAAAGTTCCCTATGAAAGAATCCTTTGAAGCATCTGGTCGTCACAAACGTTTTGACTACTTGTGGAGCCAAAACGGACTCCATATGAGTCAGATATCCATGTTTCAGTTAACACTCAAAAAACTGATTCCAGACGACAGTTACAGACTAGTTCTTGTGTAGTTGCACCTGATATTTTCCATTCTACTTCACTAAACATCTCCATATGAGATCCAATTACTTGTAGGAAATGCAAGAGACCTCTATTATGATGATGCACTAGGTCCATAGCTGGGACTTTGTGTATGTTCTCAAATGCGCTTGTCGAGTGCTCATTAAGAAAGTTTCTATACAAGTTTCTAAACTAACTCCTTAAGAAAAGTTCTCCAAAAGTTCCCTATGAAAGAATCCTTTGAAGCATCTGGTCGTCACAAACGTTTTGACTACTTGTGGAGCCAAACGGACTTCAGATGAGTCGATATCCATGTTTCAGCTTAACATCAAGAAAAAACTGATTCCAACGACGCTATGCACTAGTTCTTGTGTAGTTGCACTCTATTTTTTCCATTCTACTTCACTAAACATCTCCATATGAGATCCAATTACTTGTAGGAAATGCAAGAGACCTCGTTATGATGATGCACTAGGTCCATAGCTGGGACTTTGTGTATGTTCTCAAATGCGCTTGTCGAGTGCTCATTAAGAAAGTTTCTATACAAGTTTCTAAACTAACTCCTTAAGAAAAGTTCTCCAAAAGTTCCCTATGAAAGAATACTTTGAAGCATCTGGTCGTCACAAACGTTTTGACTACTTGTGGAGCCAAAACGGACTTCAGATGAGTCGATATCCATGTTTCAGCTTAACATCACAGCAAAACTGATTCCAACGACAAGCATACAGACTAGTTCTTGTGTAGTTGCACTCTATTTTTTCCATTCTACTTCACTAAACATCTCCATATGAGATCCAATTACTTGTAGGTAAATGCAAGAGACCTCGGTTATGATGATGCACTAGGTCCATAGCTGGGACTTTGTGTATGTTCTCGAAATGCGTTTGTCGAGTGCTCATTAAGAAAGTTTCTATACAAGTTTCTGAACGAACTCCTGAAGAAAAGTTCTCCAAAAGTTCACTATGAAAGAATCCTTTGAAGCATCTGGTCGTCACAAACGTTTTGACTACTTGTGGAGCCAAACGGACTTCAGATGAGTCGATATCCATGTTTCAGCTTAACACTCACAAAAACTGATTCCAACGACAGCTATGGACTAGTTCTTGTGTAGTTGCACTCGATTTTTTCCATTCTACTTCACTAAACATCTCCATATGAGATCCAATTACTTGTAGGGAAATGCAAGAGACCTCGTTATGATGATGCACTAGGTCCATAGCTGGGACTTTGTGTATGTTCTCAAAATGCGCTTGTCGAGTGCTCATTAAGAAAGTTTCTATACAAGTTTCTCGAACTAACTCCTTAAGAAAAGTTCTCCAAAAGTTCCCTATGAAAGAATCCTTTGAAGCATCTGGTCGTCACAAACGTTTTGACTACTTGTGGAGCCAAAACGGACTTCAGATGAGTCGATATCCATGTTTCAGCTTAACATCACAAAAAACGATTCCAACGACGCTATGACTAGTTCTTGTGTAGTTGCACTTGATTTTTTCCATTCTACTTCACTAAACATCTCCATATGAGATCCAATTACTTGTAGGAAATGCAAGAGACCTCGTTATGATGATGCACTAGGTCCATAGCTGGGACTTTGTGTATGTTCTCAAATGCGCTTGTCGAGTGCTCATTAAGAAAGTTTCTATACAAGTTTCTAAACGAACTCCTTAAGAAAAGTTCTCCAAAAGTTCCCTATGAAAGAATCCTTTGAAGCATCTGGTCGTCACAAACGTTTTGACTACTTGTGGAGCCAAAACGGACTTCAGATGAGTCGATATCCATGTTTCAGCTTAACATCACAAAAAACTGATTCCAAACGACGCTATACGACTAGTTCTTGTGTAGTTGCACTCTATTTTTTCCATTCTACTTCACTAAACATCTCCATATGAGATCCAATTACTTGTAGGAAATGCAAGAGACCTCGGTTATGATGATGCACTAGGTCCATAGTGGGACTTTGTGTATGTTCTCAAATGCGCTTGTCGAGTGCTCATTAAGAAAGTTTCTATACAAGTTTCTCGAACTAACTCCTTAAGAAAAGTTCTCCAAAAGTTCCCTATGAAAGAATCCTTTGAAGCATCTGGTCGTCACAAACGTTTTGACTACTTGTGGAGCCAAAACGGACTTCAGATGAGTCGATATCCATGTTTCAGCTTAACACTCAAGCAAAAAACTGATTCCAAACGACACGCTATGCACTAGTTCTTGTGTAGTTGCACTCTATTTTTTCCATTCTACTTCACTAAACATCTCCATATGAGATCCAATTACTTGTAGGAAATGCAAGAGACCTCGTTATGATGATGCACTAGGTCCATAGCTGGGACTTTGTGTATGTTCTCAAATGCGCTTGTCGAGTGCTCATTAAGAAAGTTTCTATACAAGTTTCTAACTAACTCCTTAAGAAAAGTTCTCCAAAAGTTCCCTATGAAAGAATCCTTTGAAGCATCTGGTCGTCACAAACGTTTTGACTACTTGTGGAGCCAAACGGACTTCAGATGAGTCGATATCCATGTTTCAGCTTAACATCAAGAAAACTGATTCCAACGACAGCTTACATACTAGTTCTTGTGTAGTTGCACTCGATTTTTTCCATTCTACTTCACTAAACATCTCCATATGAGATCCAATTACTTGTAGGAAATGCAAGAGACCTCGGTTATGATGATGCACTAGGTCCATAGCTGGGACTTTGTGTATGTTCTCAAATGCGCTTGTCGAGTGCTCATTAAGAAAGTTTCTATACAAGTTTCTCGAACTAACTCCTTAAGAAAAGTTCTCCAAAAGTTCCCTATGAAAGAATCCTTTGAAGCATCTGGTCGTCACAAACGTTTTGACTACTTGTGGAGCCAAAACGGACTTCAGATGAGTCGATATCCATGTTTCAGCTTAACATCACAAAAAACCGATTCCAACGACGCTATGACTAGTTCTTGTGTAGTTGCACTCTTTTTTTTTCCATTCTACTTCACTAAACATCTCCATATGAGATCCAATTACTTGTAGGAAATGCAAGAGACCTCGGTTATGATGATGCACTAGGTCCATAGCTGGGACTTTGTGTATGTTCTCAAATGCGCTTGTCGAGTGCTCATTAAGAAAGTTTCTATACAAGTTTCTAAACTAACTCCTTAAGAAAAGTTCTCCAAAAGTTCCCTATGAAAGAATCCTTTGAAGCATCTGGTCGTCACAAACGTTTTGACTACTTGTGGAGCCAAACGGACTTCAGATGAGTCGATATCCATGTTTCAGCTTAACATCAAGAAAACCGATTCCAACGACGCTACATGACTAGTTCTTGTGTAGTTGCACTTGATTTTTTCCATTCTACTTCACTAAACATCTCCATATGAGATCCAATTACTTGTAGGAAATGCAAGAGACCTCGGTTATGATGATGCACTAGGTCCATAGCTGGGACTTTGTGTATGTTCTCAAATGCGCTTGTCGAGTGCTCATTAAGAAAGTTTCTATACAAGTTTCTAACTAACTCCTTAAGAAAAGTTCTCCAAAAGTTCCCTATGAAAGAATCCTTTGAAGCATCTGGTCGTCACAAACGTTTTGACTACTTGTGGAGCCAAAACGGACTTCAGATGAGTCGATATCCATGTTTCAGCTTAACATCACAAGAAAACCGATTCCAACGACAGTTACATGACTAGTTCTTGTGTAGTTGCACTCTATTTTTTCCATTCTACTTCACTAAACATCTCCATATGAGATCCAATTACTTGTAGGAAATGCAAGAGACCTCGTTATGATGATGCACTAGGTCCATAGCTGGGACTTTGTGTATGTTCTCAAATGCGCTTGTCGAGTGCTCATTAAGAAAGTTTCTATACAAGTTTCTAAACGAACTCCTTAAGAAAAGTTCTCCAAAAGTTCCCTATGAAAGAATCCTTTGAAGCATCTGGTCGTCACAAACGTTTTGACTACTTGTGGAGCCAAACGGACTTCAGATGAGTCGATATCCATGTTTCAGCTTAACATCACAAAAAAAACTGATTCCAAACGACAGCTATGACTAGTTCTTGTGTAGTTGCACTCGATTTTTTCCATTCTACTTCACTAAACATCTCCATATGAGATCCAATTACTTGTAGGAAATGCAAGAGACCTCGTTATGATGATGCACTAGGTCCATAGCTGGGACTTTGTGTATGTTCTCAAATGCGCTTGTCGAGTGCTCATTAAGAAAGTTTCTATACAAGTTTCTAAACTAACTCCTTAAGAAAAGTTCTCCAAAAGTTCCCTATGAAAGAATCCTTTGAAGCATCTGGTCGTCACAAACGTTTTGACTACTTGTGGAGCCAAACGGACTTCAGATGAGTCGATATCCATGTTTCAGCTTAACATCAAAAAACCGATTCCAACGACAGCTACACTAGTTCTTGTGTAGTTGCACTCTATTTTTTCCATTCTACTTCACTAAACATCTCCATATGAGATCCAATTACTTGTAGGAAATGCAAGAGACCTCGTTATGATGATGCACTAGGTCCATAGCTGGGACTTTGTGTATGTTCTCAAATGCGCTTGTCGAGTGCTCATTAAGAAAGTTTCTATACAAGTTTCTGAACTAACTCCTTAAGAAAAGTTCTCCAAAAGTTCCCTATGAAAGAATCCTTTGAAGCATCTGGTCGTCACAAACGTTTTGACTACTTGTGGAGCCAAACGGACTTCAGATGAGTCGATATCCATGTTTCAGCTTAACATCAAAAAACCGATTCCAACGACAAGCTATGCACTAGTTCTTGTGTAGTTGCACTCGATTTTTTCCATTCTACTTCACTAAACATCTCCATATGAGATCCAATTACTTGTAGGAAATGCAAGAGACCTCGTTATGATGATGCACTAGGTCCATAGCTGGGACTTTGTGTATGTTCTCAAATGCGCTTGTCGAGTGCTCATTAAGAAAGTTTCTATACAAGTTTCTAAACGAACTCCTTAAGAAAAGTTCTCCAAAAGTTCCCTATGAAAGAATCCTTTGAAGCATCTGGTCGTCACAAACGTTTTGACTACTTGTGGAGCCAAAACGGACTTCAGATGAGTCGATATCCATGTTTCAGCTTAACATCAAGCAAAACTGATTCCAACGACGCTATGCACTAGTTCTTGTGTAGTTGCACTCTATTTTTTCCATTCTACTTCACTAAACATCTCCATATGAGATCCAATTACTTGTAGGAAATGCAAGAGACCTCGGTTATGATGATGCACTAGGTCCATAGTGGGACTTTGTGTATGTTCTCAAATGCGCTTGTCGAGTGCTCATTAAGAAAGTTTCTATACAAGTTTCTAAACGAACTCCTTAAGAAAAGTTCTCCAAAAGTTCCCTATGAAAGAATCCTTTGAAGCATCTGGTCGTCACAAACGTTTTGACTACTTGTGGAGCCAAACGGACTTCAGATGAGTCGATATCCATGTTTCAGCTTAACATCAAAAAACCGATTCCGAACGACGCTATGCACTAGTTCTTGTGTAGTTGCACTCTATTTTTTCCATTCTACTTCACTAAACATCTCCATATGAGATCCAATTACTTGTAGGAAATGCAAGAGACCTCGGTTATGATGATGCACTAGGTCCATAGCTGGGACTTTGTGTATGTTCTCAAATGCGCTTGTCGAGTGCTCATTAAGAAAGTTTCTATACAAGTTTCTAACTAACTCCTTAAGAAAAGTTCTCCAAAAGTTCCCTATGAAAGAATCCTTTGAAGCATCTGGTCGTCACAAACGTTTTGACTACTTGTGGAGCCAAACGGACTTCAGATGAGTCGATATCCATGTTTCAGTTAACATCACAAAAACTGATTCCAACGACGCTATATGACTAGTTCTTGTGTAGTTGCACTCTATTTTTTCCATTCTACTTCACTAAACATCTCCATATGAGATCCAATTACTTGTAGGAAATGCAAGAGACCTCGTTATGATGATGCACTAGGTCCATAGCTGGGACTTTGTGTATGTTCTCAAATGCGCTTGTCGAGTGCTCATTAAGAAAGTTTCTATACAAGTTTCTCGAACTAACTCCTTAAGAAAAGTTCTCCAAAAGTTCCCTATGAAAGAATCCTTTGAAGCATCTGGTCGTCACAAACGTTTTGACTACTTGTGGAGCCAAAACGGACTTCAGATGAGTCGATATCCATGTTTCAGCTTAACATCAAGAAAACCGATTCCGAACGACGCTACATGACTAGTTCTTGTGTAGTTGCACTCTGATTTTTTCCATTCTACTTCACTAAACATCTCCATATGAGATCCAATTACTTGTAGGAAATGCAAGAGACCTCGTTATGATGATGCACTAGGTCCATAGCTGGGACTTTGTGTATGTTCTCAAATGCGCTTGTCGAGTGCTCATTAAGAAAGTTTCTATACAAGTTTCTGAACTAACTCCTTAAGAAAAGTTCTCCAAAAGTTCCCTATGAAAGAATCCTTTGAAGCATCTGGTCGTCACAAACGTTTTGACTACTTGTGGAGCCAAAACGGACTTCAGATGAGTCGATATCCATGTTTCAGCTTAACACTCAAGAAAACCGATTCCAACGAACGAGCTATGACTAGTTCTTGTGTAGTTGCACTCTATTTTTTCCATTCTACTTCACTAAACATCTCCATATGAGATCCAATTACTTGTAGGAAATGCAAGAGACCTCGGTTATGATGATGCACTAGGTCCATAGCTGGGACTTTGTGTATGTTCTCAAATGCGCTTGTCGAGTGCTCATTAAGAAAGTTTCTATACAAGTTTCTAAACTAACTCCTTAAGAAAAGTTCTCCAAAAGTTCCCTATGAAAGAATCCTTTGAAGCATCTGGTCGTCACAAACGTTTTGACTACTTGTGGAGCCAAACGGACTTCAGATGAGTCGATATCCATGTTTCAGCTAACATCACAAAAACCGATTCCGAACGACGCTATGCACTAGTTCTTGTGTAGTTGCACTCGATTTTTTCCATTCTACTTCACTAAACATCTCCATATGAGATCCAATTACTTGTAGGAAATGCAAGAGACCTCGGTTATGATGATGCACTAGGTCCATAGCTGGGACTTTGTGTATGTTCTCAAATGCGCTTGTCGAGTGCTCATTAAGAAAGTTTCTATACAAGTTTCTAAACTAACTCCTTAAGAAAAGTTCTCCAAAAGTTCCCTATGAAAGAATCCTTTGAAGCATCTGGTCGTCACAAACGTTTTGACTACTTGTGGAGCCAAACGGACTTCAGATGAGTCGATATCCATGTTTCAGCTTAACATCACAAAAAACCGATTCCAACGATAGCTATGACTAGTTCTTGTGTAGTTGCACTCTATTTTTTCCATTCTACTTCACTAAACATCTCCATATGAGATCCAATTACTTGTAGGAAATGCAAGAGACCTCGTTATGATGATGCACTAGGTCCATAGTGGGACTTTGTGTATGTTCTCAAATGCGCTTGTCGAGTGCTCATTAAGAAAGTTTCTATACAAGTTTCTAACTAACTCCTTAAGAAAAGTTCTCCAAAAGTTCCCTATGAAAGAATCCTTTGAAGCATCTGGTCGTCACAAACGTTTTGACTACTTGTGGAGCCAAAACGGACTTCAGATGAGTCGATATCCATGTTTCAGCTTAACATCACAAAAACGATTCCAAACGACGCTATGACTAGTTCTTGTGTAGTTGCACTCGATTTTTTCCATTCTACTTCACTAAACATCTCCATATGAGATCCAATTACTTGTAGGAAATGCAAGAGACCTCGTTATGATGATGCACTAGGTCCATAGCTGGGACTTTGTGTATGTTCTCAAATGCGCTTGTCGAGTGCTCATTAAGAAAGTTTCTATACAAGTTTCTAACTAACTCCTTAAGAAAAGTTCTCCAAAAGTTCCCTATGAAAGAATCCTTTGAAGCATCTGGTCGTCACAAACGTTTTGACTACTTGTGGAGCCAAAACGGACTTCAGATGAGTCGATATCCATGTTTCAGCTTAACATCACAAAAAACTGATTCCAACGACACGCTATACGACTAGTTCTTGTGTAGTTGCACTCTGATTTTTTCCATTCTACTTCACTAAACATCTCCATATGAGATCCAATTACTTGTAGGAAATGCAAGAGACCTCGTTATGATGATGCACTAGGTCCATAGCTGGGACTTTGTGTATGTTCTCAAATGCGCTTGTCGAGTGCTCATTAAGAAAGTTTCTATACAAGTTTCTAACTAACTCCTTAAGAAAAGTTCTCCAAAAGTTCCCTATGAAAGAATCCTTTGAAGCATCTGGTCGTCACAAACGTTTTGACTACTTGTGGAGCCAAACGGACTTCAGATGAGTCGATATCCATGTTTCAGCTTAACATCACAAGAAAACTGATTCCAACGACGCTATGACTAGTTCTTGTGTAGTTGCACTCTATTTTTTCCATTCTACTTCACTAAACATCTCCATATGAGATCCAATTACTTGTAGGAAATGCAAGAGACCTCGTTATGATGATGCACTAGGTCCATAGCTGGGACTTTGTGTATGTTCTCAAATGCGCTTGTCGAGTGCTCATTAAGAAAGTTTCTATACAAGTTTCTGAACGAACTCCTTAAGAAAAGTTCTCCAAAAGTTCCCTATGAAAGAATCCTTTGAAGCATCTGGTCGTCACAAACGTTTTGACTACTTGTGGAGCCAAAACGGACTTCGTATGAGTCAGATATCCATGTTTCAGTTAACATTGCGCAAAACTGATTCCGAACGACAGTTACGGACTAGTTCTTGCGTAGTTGCACTCTATTTTTTCCATTCTACTTCACTAAACATCTCCATATGAGATCCAATTACTTGTAGGGAAATGCAAGAGACCTCGTTATGATGATGCACTAGGTCCATAGCTGGGACTTTGTGTATGTTCTCAAATGCGCTTGTCGAGTGCTCATTAAGAAAGTTTCTATACAAGTTTCTGAACTAACTCCTTAAGAAAAGTTCTCCAAAAGTTCCCTATGAAAGAATCCTTTGAAGCATCTGGTCGTCACAAACGTTTTGACTACTTGTGGAGCCAAACGGACTTCAGATGAGTCGATATCCATGTTTCAGCTTAACATCAAGCAAAACTGATTCCGAACGACGCTATGACTAGTTCTTGTGTAGTTGCACTTCTTTTTTCCATTCTACTTCACTAAACATCTCCATATGAGATCCAATTACTTGTAGGAAATGCAAGAGACCTCGTTATGATGATGCACTAGGTCCATAGCTGGGACTTTGTGTATGTTCTCAAATGCGCTTGTCGAGTGCTCATTAAGAAAGTTTCTATACAAGTTTCTAAACGAACTCCTTAAGAAAAGTTCTCCAAAAGTTCCCTATGAAAGAATCCTTTGAAGCATCTGGTCGTCACAAACGTTTTGACTACTTGTGGAGCCAAACGGACTTCAGATGAGTCGATATCCATGTTTCAGCTTAACATCACAAAAAACTGATTCCAACGACAGCTATGCACTAGTTCTTGTGTAGTTGCACTCTGATTTTTTCCATTCTACTTCACTAAACATCTCCATATGAGATCCAATTACTTGTAGGAAATGCAAGAGACCTCGGTTATGATGATGCACTAGGTCCATAGTGGGACTTTGTGTATGTTCTCAAAATGCGCTTGTCGAGTGCTCATTAAGAAAGTTTCTATACAAGTTTCTAACTAACTCCTTAAGAAAAGTTCTCCAAAAGTTCCCTATGAAAGAATCCTTTGAAGCATCTGGTCGTCACAAACGTTTTGACTACTTGTGGAGCCAAAACGGACTTCAGATGAGTCGATATCCATGTTTCAGCTTAACATCACAAAAAACCGATTCCAAACGACAGCTATGCACTAGTTCTTGTGTAGTTGCACTCTATTTTTTCCATTCTACTTCACTAAACATCTCCATATGAGATCCAATTACTTGTAGGAAATGCAAGAGACCTCGTTATGATGATGCACTAGGTCCATAGTGGGACTTTGTGTATGTTCTCAAATGCGCTTGTCGAGTGCTCATTAAGAAAGTTTCTATACAAGTTTCTAACTAACTCCTTAAGAAAAGTTCTCCAAAAGTTCCCTATGAAAGAATCCTTTGAAGCATCTGGTCGTCACAAACGTTTTGACTACTTGTGGAGCCAAAACGGACTTCAGATGAGTCGATATCCATGTTTCAGCTAACATCACAAAAAACTGATTCCACGACGACAGCTATGACTAGTTCTTGTGTAGTTGCACTCTATTTTTTCCATTCTACTTCACTAAACATCTCCATATGAGATCCAATTACTTGTAGGAAATGCAAGAGACCTCGTTATGATGATGCACTAGGTCCATAGCTGGGACTTTGTGTATGTTCTCAAATGCGCTTGTCGAGTGCTCATTAAGAAAGTTTCTATACAAGTTTCTAACTAACTCCTTAAGAAAAGTTCTCCAAAAGTTCCCTATGAAAGAATCCTTTGAAGCATCTGGTCGTCACAAACGTTTTGACTACTTGTGGAGCCAAAACGGACTTCAGATGAGTCGATATCCATGTTTCAGCTTAACATCAAAGAAAACTGATTCCAACGACAGCTACATGACTAGTTCTTGTGTAGTTGCACTCTATTTTTTCCATTCTACTTCACTAAACATCTCCATATGAGATCCAATTACTTGTAGGAAATGCAAGAGACCTCGTTATGATGATGCACTAGGTCCATAGCTGGGACTTTGTGTATGTTCTCAAATGCGCTTGTCGAGTGCTCATTAAGAAAGTTTCTATACAAGTTTCTAAACGAACTCCTTAAGAAAAGTTCTCCAAAAGTTCCCTATGAAAGAATCCTTTGAAGCATCTGGTCGTCACAAACGTTTTGACTACTTGTGGAGCCAAACGGACTTCAGATGAGTCGATATCCATGTTTCAGCTTAACATCAAAAAACTGATTCCAACGACGACGCTATACTAGTTCTTGTGTAGTTGCACTTCTTTTTTCCATTCTACTTCACTAAACATCTCCATATGAGATCCAATTACTTGTAGGAAATGCAAGAGACCTCGGTTATGATGATGCACTAGGTCCATAGCTGGGACTTTGTGTATGTTCTCAAATGCGCTTGTCGAGTGCTCATTAAGAAAGTTTCTATACAAGTTTCTGAACTAACTCCTTAAGAAAAGTTCTCCAAAAGTTCCCTATGAAAGAATCCTTTGAAGCATCTGGTCGTCACAAACGTTTTGACTACTTGTGGAGCCAAAACGGACTTCGATGAGTCGATATCCATGTTTCAGCTTAACATCACAAAAACTGATTCCAACGACGCTATGCACTAGTTCTTGTGTAGTTGCACTCTATTTTTTCCATTCTACTTCACTAAACATCTCCATATGAGATCCAATTACTTGTAGGAAATGCAAGAGACCTCGGTTATGATGATGCACTAGGTCCATAGCTGGGACTTTGTGTATGTTCTCAAAATGCGCTTGTCGAGTGCTCATTAAGAAAGTTTCTATACAAGTTTCTAAACTAACTCCTTAAGAAAAGTTCTCCAAAAGTTCCCTATGAAAGAATCCTTTGAAGCATCTGGTCGTCACAAACGTTTTGACTACTTGTGGAGCCAAACGGACTTCAGATGAGTCGATATCCATGTTTCAGCTTAACATCAAGCAAAACCGATTCCAACGACGCTACATGACTAGTTCTTGTGTAGTTGCACTCGATTTTTTTCCATTCTACTTCACTAAACATCTCCATATGAGATCCAATTACTTGTAGGAAATGCAAGAGACCTCGTTATGATGATGCACTAGGTCCATAGCTGGGACTTTGTGTATGTTCTCAAATGCGCTTGTCGAGTGCTCATTAAGAAAGTTTCTATACAAGTTTCTAAACTAACTCCTTAAGAAAAGTTCTCCAAAAGTTCCCTATGAAAGAATCCTTTGAAGCATCTGGTCGTCACAAACGTTTTGACTACTTGTGGAGCCAAAACGGACTTCAGATGAGTCGATATCCATGTTTCAGCTTAACATCACAAAAAACTGATTCCAAACGACGCTATGACTAGTTCTTGTGTAGTTGCACTCTGATTTTTTCCATTCTACTTCACTAAACATCTCCATATGAGATCCAATTACTTGTAGGAAATGCAAGAGACCTCGTTATGATGATGCACTAGGTCCATAGCTGGGACTTTGTGTATGTTCTCAAATGCGCTTGTCGAGTGCTCATTAAGAAAGTTTCTATACAAGTTTCTAACGAACTCCTTAAGAAAAGTTCTCCAAAAGTTCCCTATGAAAGAATCCTTTGAAGCATCTGGTCGTCACAAACGTTTTGACTACTTGTGGAGCCAAACGGACTTCAGATGAGTCGATATCCATGTTTCAGCTTAACACTCAAGAAAACTGATTCCAACGACAGCTACGACTAGTTCTTCTTGTGTAGTTGCACTCGATTTTTTCCATTCTACTTCACTAAACATCTCCATATGAGATCCAATTACTTGTAGGAAATGCAAGAGACCTCGTTATGATGATGCACTAGGTCCATAGCTGGGACTTTGTGTATGTTCTCAAATGCGCTTGTCGAGTGCTCATTAAGAAAGTTTCTATACAAGTTTCTAAACTAACTCCTTAAGAAAAGTTCTCCAAAAGTTCCCTATGAAAGAATCCTTTGAAGCATCTGGTCGTCACAAACGTTTTGACTACTTGTGGAGCCAAAACGGACTTCAGATGAGTCGATATCCATGTTTCAGCTTAACATCACAAAAAACTGATTCCAACGACGCTATGCAGACTAGTTCTTGTGTAGTTGCACTCGATTTTTTCCATTCTACTTCACTAAACATCTCCATATGAGATCCAATTACTTGTAGGAAATGCAAGAGACCTCGGTTATGATGATGCACTAGGTCCATAGCTGGGACTTTGTGTATGTTCTCAAATGCGCTTGTCGAGTGCTCATTAAGAAAGTTTCTATACAAGTTTCTAACTAACTCCTTAAGAAAAGTTCTCCAAAAGTTCCCTATGAAAGAATCCTTTGAAGCATCTGGTCACACAAACGTTTTGACTACTTGTGGAGCCAAAACGGACTCAGATGAGTCGATATCCATGTTTCAGCTTAACATCACAAAAAACTGATTCCAACGACAGCTATGACTAGTTCTTGTGTAGTTGCACTCGATTTTTTCCATTCTACTTCACTAAACATCTCCATATGAGATCCAATTACTTGTAGGAAATGCAAGAGACCTCGTTATGATGATGCACTAGGTCCATAGCTGGGACTTTGTGTATGTTCTCAAATGCGCTTGTCGAGTGCTCATTAAGAAAGTTTCTATACAAGTTTCTAAACTAACTCCTTAAGAAAAGTTCTCCAAAAGTTCCCTATGAAAGAATCCTTTGAAGCATCTGGTCGTCACAAACGTTTTGACTACTTGTGGAGCCAAACGGACTTCGTATGAGTCGATATCCATGTTTCAGCTTAACATCACAAGAAAACTGATTCCAAACGACGCTATGCACTAGTTCTTGTGTAGTTGCACTCTGATTTTTTCCATTCTACTTCACTAAACATCTCCATATGAGATCCAATTACTTGTAGGAAATGCAAGAGACCTCGGTTATGATGATGCACTAGGTCCATAGCTGGGACTTTGTGTATGTTCTCAAATGCGCTTGTCGAGTGCTCATTAAGAAAGTTTCTATACAAGTTTCTAACTAACTCCTTAAGAAAAGTTCTCCAAAAGTTCCCTATGAAAGAATCCTTTGAAGCATCTGGTCGTCACAAACGTTTTGACTACTTGTGGAGCCAAACGGACTCAGATGAGTCGATATCCATGTTTCAGCTTAACATCACAAAAAACTGATTCCAACGACAGCTATGCACTAGTTCTTGTGTAGTTGCACTCGATTTTTTCCATTCTACTTCACTAAACATCTCCATATGAGATCCAATTACTTGTAGGAAATGCAAGAGACCTCGTTATGATGATGCACTAGGTCCATAGCTGGGACTTTGTGTATGTTCTCAAAATGCGCTTGTCGAGTGCTCATTAAGAAAGTTTCTATACAAGTTTCTCGAACTAACTCCTTAAGAAAAGTTCTCCAAAAGTTCCCTATGAAAGAATCCTTTGAAGCATCTGGTCGTCACAAACGTTTTGACTACTTGTGGAGCCAAACGGACTTCAGATGAGTCGATATCCATGTTTCAGCTTAACATCACAAAAACTGATTCTGATTCCAACGACATAGCTATGACTAGTTCTTGTGTAGTTGCACTCGATTTTTTCCATTCTACTTCACTAAACATCTCCATATGAGATCCAATTACTTGTAGGAAATGCAAGAGACCTCGGTTATGATGATGCACTAGGTCCATAGCTGGGACTTTGTGTATGTTCTCAAATGCGCTTGTCGAGTGCTCATTAAGAAAGTTTCTATACAAGTTTCTAAACGAACTCCTTAAGAAAAGTTCTCCAAAAGTTCCCTATGAAAGAATCCTTTGAAGCATCTGGTCGTCACAAACGTTTTGACTACTTGTGGAGCCAAACGGACTTCAGATGAGTCGATATCCATGTTTCAGCTTAACATCAAGAAAACTGATTCCAACGACGCTATGGACTAGTTCTTGTGTAGTTGCACTCGATTTTTTCCATTCTACTTCACTAAACATCTCCATATGAGATCCAATTACTTGTAGGAAATGCAAGAGACCTCGGTTATGATGATGCACTAGGTCCATAGCTGGGACTTTGTGTATGTTCTCGAAATGCGTTTGTCGAGTGCTCATTAAGAAAGTTTCTATACAAGTTTCTGAACAAACTCCTTAAGAAAAGTTCTCCAAAAGTACCCTATGAAAGAATCCTTTGAAGCATCTGGTCGTCACAAACGTTTTGACTACTTGTGGAGCCAAAACGGACTTCATATGAGTCAGATATCCATGTTTCAGTTAACACTCCGCAAAACTGATTCCGAACGACAGTTACTGACTAGTTCTTGTGTAGTTGCACTCGATTTTTTCCATTCTACTTCACTAAACATCTCCATATGAGATCCAATTACTTGTAGGGAAATTCAAGAGACCTCGGTTATGATGATGCACTAGGTCCATAGCTGGGACTTTGTGTATGTTCTCAAATGCGCTTGTCGAGTGCTCATTAAGAAAGTTTCTATACAAGTTTCTAACGAACTCCTTAAGAAAAGTTCTCCAAAAGTTCCCTATGAAAGAATCCTTTGAAGCATCTGAGTCGTCACAAACGTTTTGACTACTTGTGGAGCCAAACGGACTCAGATGAGTCGATATCCATGTTTCAGCTTAACATCACAAAAAACGATTCCGAACGACGCTATGTACTAGTTCTTGTGTAGTTGCACTCGATTTTTTCCATTCTACTTCACTAAACATCTCCATATGAGATCCAATTACTTGTAGGAAATGCAAGAGACCTCGGTTATGATGATGCACTAGGTCCATAGCTGGGACTTTGTGTATGTTCTCAAATGCGCTTGTCGAGTGCTCATTAAGAAAGTTTCTATACAAGTTTCTGAACTAACTCCTTAAGAAAAGTTCTCCAAAAGTTCCCTATGAAAGAATCCTTTGAAGCATCTGGTCGTCACAAACGTTTTGACTACTTGTGGAGCCAAACGGACTTCAGATGAGTCGATATCCATGTTTCAGCTTAACATCAAGCAAAACTGATTCCGAACGACGCTATGACTAGTTCTTGTGTAGTTGCACTTGATTTTTTCCATTCTACTTCACTAAACATCTCCATATGAGATCCAATTACTTGTAGGAAATGCAAGAGACCTCGTTATGATGATGCACTAGGTCCATAGCTGGGACTTTGTGTATGTTCTCAAATGCGCTTGTCGAGTGCTCATTAAGAAAGTTTCTATACAAGTTTCTAAACGAACTCCTTAAGAAAAGTTCTCCAAAAGTTCCCTATGAAAGAATCCTTTGAAGCATCTGGTCGTCACAAACGTTTTGACTACTTGTGGAGCCAAACGGACTTCAGATGAGTCGATATCCATGTTTCAGCTTAACATCAAGCAAAACTGATTCCAACGACAGTTACAGACTAGTTCTTGTGTAGTTGCACTCGATTTTTTCCATTCTACTTCACTAAACATCTCCATATGAGATCCAATTACTTGTAGGGAAATGCAAGAGACCTCGGTTATGATGATGCACTAGGTCCATAGCTGGGACTTTGTGTATGTTCTCAAATGCGCTTGTCGAGTGCTCATTAAGGAAGTTTCTATACAAGTTTCTGAACGAACTCCTTAAGAAAAGTTCTCCAAAAGTTCCCTATGAAAGAATCCTTTGAAGCATCTGGTCGTCACAAACGTTTTGACTACTTGTGGAGCCAAACGGACTTCAGATGAGTCGATATCCATGTTTCAGCTTAACATCACAAAAAAACCGATTCCGAACGACGCTATGACTAGTTCTTGTGTAGTTGCACTCGATTTTTTCCATTCTACTTCACTAAACATCTCCATATGAGATCCAATTACTTGTAGGAAATGCAAGAGACCTCGTTATGATGATGCACTAGGTCCATAGCTGGGACTTTGTGTATGTTCTCAAATGCGCTTGTCGAGTGCTCATTAAGAAAGTTTCTATACAAGTTTCTGAACTAACTCCTTAAGAAAAGTTCTCCAAAAGTTCCCTATGAAAGAATCCTTTGAAGCATCTGGTCGTCACAAACGTTTTGACTACTTGTGGAGCCAAACGGACTTCGTCAGATGAGTCGATATCCATGTTTCAGCTTAACATCACAAAAAACTGATTCCAACGACGCTATGCTAGTTCTTGTGTAGTTGCACTTGATTTTTTCCATTCTACTTCACTAAACATCTCCATATGAGATCCAATTACTTGTAGGAAATGCAAGAGACCTCGGTTATGATGATGCACTAGGTCCATAGCTGGGACTTTGTGTATGTTCTCAAATGCGCTTGTCGAGTGCTCATTAAGAAAGTTTCTATACAAGTTTCTAAACTAACTCCTTAAGAAAAGTTCTCCAAAAGTTCCCTATGAAAGAATCCTTTGAAGCATCTGGTCGTCACAAACGTTTTGACTACTTGTGGAGCCAAACGGACTTCAGATGAGTCGATATCCATGTTTCAGCTTAACATCACAAAAAACCGATTCCAACGACGCTATGCACTAGTTCTTGTGTAGTTGCACTCTGATTTTTTCCATTCTACTTCACTAAACATCTCCATATGAGATCCAATTACTTGTAGGAAATGCAAGAGACCTCGTTATGATGATGCACTAGGTCCATAGCTGGGACTTTGTGTATGTTCTCAAATGCGCTTGTCGAGTGCTCATTAAGAAAGTTTCTATACAAGTTTCTCGAACGAACTCCTTAAGAAAAGTTCTCCAAAAGTTCCCTATGAAAGAATCCTTTGAAGCATCTGGTCGTCACAAACGTTTTGACTACTTGTGGAGCCAAACGGACTTCAGATGAGTCGATATCCATGTTTCAGCTTAACATCAAGAAAACTGATTCCGAACGACAGCTATGACTAGTTCTTGTGTAGTTGCACTTGATTTTTTCCATTCTACTTCACTAAACATCTCCATATGAGATCCAATTACTTGTAGGAAATGCAAGAGACCTCGTTATGATGATGCACTAGGTCCATAGCTGGGACTTTGTGTATGTTCTCAAATGCGCTTGTCGAGTGCTCATTAAGAAAGTTTCTATACAAGTTTCTAAACTAACTCCTTAAGAAAAGTTCTCCAAAAGTTCCCTATGAAAGAATCCTTTGAAGCATCTGGTCGTCACAAACGTTTTGACTACTTGTGGAGCCAAACGGACTTCAGATGAGTCGATATCCATGTTTCAGCTTAACATCAAAAAACTGATTCCAACGACGCTATGACTAGTTCTTGTGTAGTTGCACTCGATTTTTTCCATTCTACTTCACTAAACATCTCCATATGAGATCCAATTACTTGTAGGAAATGCAAGAGACCTCGTTATGATGATGCACTAGGTCCATAGCTGGGACTTTGTGTATGTTCTCAAATGCGTTTGTCGAGTGCTCATTAAGAAAGTTTCTATACAAGTTTCTGAACGAACTCCTTAAGAAAAGTTCTCCAAAAGTTCCCTATGAAAGAATCCTTTGAAGCATCTGGTCGTCACAAACGTTTTGACTACTTGTGGAGCCAAAACGGACTCCGTATGAGTCGATATCCATGTTTCAGTTAACACTTCGCAAAAACTGATTCCGAACGACAGTTACAGACTAGTTCTTGTGTAGTTGCACTCTATTTTTTCCATTCTACTTCACTAAACATCTCCATATGAGATCCAATTACTTGTAGGGAAATGCAAGAGACCTCGGTTATGATGATGCACTAGGTCCATAGCTGGGACTTTGTGTATGTTCTCAAATGCGCTTGTCGAGTGCTCATTAAGAAAGTTTCTATACAAGTTTCTAACTAACTCCTTAAGAAAAGTTCTCCAAAAGTTCCCTATGAAAGAATCCTTTGAAGCATCTGGTCGTCACAAACGTTTTGACTACTTGTGGAGCCAAACGGACTTCAGATGAGTCGATATCCATGTTTCAGCTTAACATCACAAAAAACTGATTCCAACGACGCTATGGACTAGTTCTTGTGTAGTTGCACTCGATTTTTTCCATTCTACTTCACTAAACATCTCCATATGAGATCCAATTACTTGTAGGAAATGCAAGAGACCTCGTTATGATGATGCACTAGGTCCATAGCTGGGACTTTGTGTATGTTCTCAAATGCGCTTGTCGAGTGCTCATTAAGAAAGTTTCTATACAAGTTTCTGAACTAACTCCTTAAGAAAAGTTCTCCAAAAGTTCCCTATGAAAGAATCCTTTGAAGCATCTGGTCGTCACAAACGTTTTGACTACTTGTGGAGCCAAACGGACTCAGATGAGTCGATATCCATGTTTCAGCTTAACATCACAAGAAAACCGATTCCGAACGACAAGCTATATGACTAGTTCTTGTGTAGTTGCACTCGATTTTTTCCATTCTACTTCACTAAACATCTCCATATGAGATCCAATTACTTGTAGGAAATGCAAGAGACCTCGGTTATGATGATGCACTAGGTCCATAGCTGGGACTTTGTGTATGTTCTCAAATGCGCTTGTCGAGTGCTCATTAAGAAAGTTTCTATACAAGTTTCTAACTAACTCCTTAAGAAAAGTTCTCCAAAAGTTCCCTATGAAAGAATCCTTTGAAGCATCTGGTCGTCACAAACGTTTTGACTACTTGTGGAGCCAAACGGACTTCAGATGAGTCGATATCCATGTTTCAGCTTAACACACAAGAAAACTGATTCCAACGACGCTATGCAGACTAGTTCTTGTGTAGTTGCACTTGATTTTTTCCATTCTACTTCACTAAACATCTCCATATGAGATCCAATTACTTGTAGGAAATGCAAGAGACCTCGGTTATGATGATGCACTAGGTCCATAGTTTCCATACAGTAATTGGATCTCATATGGAGATGTTTAGTGAAGTAGAATGGAAAAATCGAGTGCAACTACACAAGAACTAGTCTCAGAATCGCCGTCCGAATAAGTTTTATGCAGTTGTTAATCAAACATGGATATCTCGACTATACGAACTGCTTTTGGCTCCACAAGTAGTCAAAACGCTTTGTGACAACCATATGCTTCAAAGGATTCTTTCACAGGGAACTTTTGGAGAACTTTTCTTAAGGAGTTCGTTCAGAAACTTGTATAGAAACTTTCTTAATGAGCACTCGACAATCGCATTTCGAGAACATACACAAAGTCCCTGCTATGGACCTAGTGCATCATCATAGCGGAGGTCTCTTGCATTTACCTACAAGTAATTGGATCTCATATGGAGATATTTAGTGAAGTAGAATGGAAAAAATAGAATGCAACTACACAAGAACTAGTGTGTAATCGCTGCTCGAATCGCTTTATGCAAGGTTAATCAAACAGGACATTTGACTCATATAAAGTCCGCTTTGGCTCCACAAGTAGTCAAAACGTTAGTGACGCACCAGATGCTTCAAAGGATTCTTTCATAGGAACTTTTGGAGAACTTTTCTTAAGGAGTTCGCTCGTAAACTTGTATAGAAACTTTCTTAATGAGCACTCGACAAACGCATTTCGAGAACATACACAAAGTCCCAGCTATGGACCTAGTGCATCATCATAACCGAGGTCTCTTGCATTTCCCTACAAGTAATTTGATCTCATATGGAGATGTTTAGTGAAGTAGAATGGAAAAAATAGAATTCAACTACACAAGGACTAGTCAGTAACTGTCGTCCGGAATCAGTTTTGCGTAGTGTTAATTGAAACATGGATATATGACTAATACGTTGTCCATTTTTGCTCCACAAGTAGTAAAAATGTTTGTGACGACCAGATGATTCAAAGGATTCTTTCATAGGGTACTTTTGCAGAACTTTTCTTGAAGAGTTCGTTCAGAAACTTGTATAGAAACTTTCTTAATGAGCACTCGACAAACGCATTTCGAGAACATACACAAATCCCATCTATGGACCTGGTGCATCATCATAACGGAGGTCTCTTGCATTTCCCTACAAGTAATTGGATCTCATATGGAGATGTTTAGTGAAGTAGAATGGAAAAAGTAGAATGCAACTACCCAAGAACTAGTATGTAATTGTCGTCCGGAATCAGTTTTGTGCCGTGTTAACTGAAACATGGATATCTGACTCATACGGAGTCTGTTTTGGCTCCACAAGTAGTCAAAACTTTTGTGATGACCAGATGCTTCAAAGGATTCTTTCACAGGGAACTTTTGGAGAACTTTTCTTAAGGAATTCGTTCAGAAACTTGTATAGAAACTTTCTTAATGAGCACTCGACAAACGCATTTCGAGAACATACACAAAGTCCCAGCTATGGACCTGGTGCATCATCATAACGGAGGTCTCTTGCATTTCCCTACAAGTAATTGGATCTCATATGGAGATTTTAGTGAAGTAGAATGGAAAAATAGAATGCAACTACACAAGAACTAGCCTCAGAATCGCTGCTCGAATCGCTTTTGCGCAAGGTTAATCGAAACATGGACATCCGACTATACGAAGTCCGCTTTGGCTCCACAAGTAGTCAAAACGTTAGTGACGCACTAGATGCTTCAAAGGATTCTTTCATAGGAACTTTTCGAGAACTTTTCTTAAGGAGTTCGCTCGTAAACTTGTATAGAAACTTTCTTAATGAGCACTCGACAAACGCATTTCGAGAACATACACAAATCCCAGCTATGGACCTGGTGCATCATCATAACGGAGGTCTCTTGCATTTCCCTACAAGTAATTGGATCTCATATGGAGATGTTTAGTGAAGTAGAATGGAAAAAGTAGAATGCAACTACCCAAGAACTAGTATGTAATCGCCGTCCTAATCAGCTTTTGTGCCGTGTTAACTGAAACATGGATATCTGACTCATACGGAGTCTGTTTTGGCTCCACAAGTAGTCAAAAATTTTGTGATGACCAGATGCTTCAAAGGATTCTTTCACAGGGAACTTTTGGAGAACTTTTCTTAAGGAATTCGTTCAGAAACTTGTATAGAAACTTTCTTAATGAGCACTCGACTAACGCATTTCGAGAACATACACAAAGTCCCAGCTATGGACCTAGTGCATCATCATAACCGAGGTCTCTTGCATTTCCCTACAAGTAATTGGATCTCATATGGAGATGTTTAGTGAAGTAGAATGGAAAAAATAGAATGCAACTACACAAGAACTAGTCTCAGAATCGCTGCCTGAATCAGCTTTTATGGCGTTAATCAAACACGGATATCTGACTCATATGGAGTCCGTTTTGGCTCCACAAGTAGTCACATTGTTTGTGACGACCAGATGCTTCAAAGGATTCTTTCATAGGGTACTTTTGCAGAACTTTTCTTAAGGAGTTCGTTCAGAAACTTGTATAGAAACTTTCTTAATGAGCACTCGACAAACGTATTTCGAGAACATACACAAATTACCAGCTATGGACCTATGCGTCATCATAACCGTGGTCTCTTGCATTTCCCTACCGGTAATTGGATCTCATATGGAGATGTTTAGTGAAGTAGAATGGAAAAAATCGAGTGCAACTACACAAGAACTAGTCCGTAACTGTCGTTCGGAATTAGTTTTGTGCAGTGTTAACTGAAACATGGACATCTGACTCATACGGAGTCCGTTATGGCTCCACAAGTAGTCAGAACGTTTGTGACGACCAGATGCTTCAAAGGATTCTTTCACAGGGAACTTTTGGAGAACTTTTCTTAAGTAGTTCATTTAGAAACTTGTATAGAAACTTTCTTAATGAGCACCCGACAAACGCATTTCGAGAACATACACAAAGTCCCAGCTATGGACCTGGTGCATCATCATAACGAAGGTCTCTTGCATTTCCCTACAAGTAATTGGATCTCATATGGAGATGTTTAGTGAAGTAGAATGGATAAAATAGAATGCAACTACACAAGAACTAGCCCAGAATCGTAGTTCGAATCGCTTTATGCAGTTGTTAATCGAAACATGGACATCTGACTCATACGAAGTCCGTTTTGGCTCCACAAGTAGTCAAAACGTTAGTGACGCACTCAGATGCTTCAAAGGATTCTTTTATAGGAACTTTTCGAGAACTTTTCTTAAGGAGTTCGCTCGTAAACTTGTATAGAAACTTTCTTAATGAGCACTCGACAAACGATTTCGAGAACATACACAAAGTCCCAGCTATGGACCTAGTGCATCATCATAACCGAGGTCTCTTGCATTTCCCTACAAGTAATTGGATCTCATATGGAGATGTTTAGTGAAGTAGTATGGAAAAAATAGAATGCAACTACACAAGAACTAGTCTCAGAATCGCTGCCTCGAATCGCTTTATGCAAAGGTTAATCAAACACGGATATCTGACTCATACGGAGTCCGTTTTGGCTCCACAAGTAGTCACAATGTTTGTGACGACCAGATGCTTCAAAGGATTCTTTCATAGGGTATTTTTGCAGAACTTTTCTTAAGGAGTTTGTTCAGAAACTTGTATAGAAACTTTCTTAATGTGCACTCGACAAACGTATTTCGAGAACATACACAAAGTACCAGCTATGGACCTATGCATCATCATAACCGTGGTCTCTTGCATTTCCCTACCGGTAATTGGATCTCATATGGAGATGTTTAGTGAAGTAGAATGGAAAAAATCAAGTGCAACTACACAAGAACTAGTCCAGAATTATCGCTCGAATTAGTTTTGTGCAAAGGTTAATCAAACATGGACATCTGACTCATACGGAGTCCATTTTGGCTCCACAAGTAGTCAGAACATTTGTGACGACCAAATGCTTCAAAGGATTCTTTCACAGGGAACTTTTGGAGAACTTTTCTTAAGGAGTTCGTTTAGAAACTTGTATAGGAACTTTCTTAATGAGCACTCGACAAACGCATTTCGAGAACATACACAAAGTCCCAGCTATGGACCTGGTGCATCATCATAACGGAGGTCTCTTGCATTTCCCTACAAGTAATTGGATCTCATATGGAGATGTTTAGTCAAGTAGAATGGAAAAATAGAATGCAACTACACAAGAACTAGCCCAGAATCGCTGCTCGAATCGCTTTTTGCAAAGGTTAATCAAACATGGACATCCGACCATACGAAGTCCGCTTTGGCTCCACAAGTAGTCAAAACGTTAGTGACGCACCAGACGCCTCAAAGGATTCTTTCATAGGAACTTTTCGAGAACTTTTCTTAAGGAGTTCGCTCGAAACTTGTATAGAAACTTTCTTAATGAGCACTCGACTAACGCATTTCGAGAACATACACAAAGTCCCAGCTATGGACCTAGTGCATCATCATAACCGAGGTCTCTTGCATTTCCCTACAAGTAATTGGATCTCATATGGAGATGTTTAGTGAAGTAGAATGGAAAAAATAGAATGCAACTACACAAGAACTAGTCTGTCACTGTCGTCTGGAATCAGTTTTGCGAAGTGTTAACTGAAACACGGATATCTGACTCATACGGAGTCCGTTTTGGCTCCACAAGTAGTCACAATGTTTGTGACGACCAGATGCTTCAAAGGATTCTTTCATAGGGTACTTTTGCAGAACTTTTCTTAAGGTGTTCGTTCAGAAACTTGTATAGAAACTTTCTTAATGAGCACTCGACAAACGTATTTCGAGAACATACACAAATTACCAGCTATGGACCTATGCGTCATCATAACCGTGGTCTCTTGCATTTCCCTACCGGTAATTGGATCTCATATGGAGATGTTTAGTGAAGTAGAATGGAAAAAATCGAGTGCAACTACACAAGAACTAGTCCAGAATCGCTGCTCGAATTAGTTTTGTGCAGTGTTAACTGAAACATGGACATCTGACTCATACAGAGTCCGTTTTGGCTCCACAAGTAGTCAGAACGTTTGTGACGACCAGATGCTTCAAAGGATTCTTTCACAGGGAACTTTTGGAGAACTTTTCTTAAGTAGTTCATTTAGAAACTTGTATAGAAACTTTCTTAATGAGCACCCGACAAACGCTGTCGGTGTACTAAGGTAGGGGTACCTCAGTACCCCAACTTGTGCACGGGCAGCCCCAGCTCCCCGCAGCTAGATCCATCAAATGCTTGCCGGAGACCATCTCCGCTCCACAACAAGCCATTCAAGAACAAAGTGTACAAGGCAGAAGGTTAAGACCCCGGCAAGAGGAGCTTGCCGGGAAGGCCGTTCCAGGCTCAAGACTACATCGATTATGCAAGTCCCCGGCGAGAAGAGCTCGCCGGGGAAGCTAGAAGATCGCGCCATAGAAGACACGCCTCGGCGCTTATGCGCGCCCGGCGAGGGCCCGGGAGCGGCAAGTCATAGAGCCCGACAAGCTCCCGGCCCGCAAGATCAAGGCCCCGCAAGGTGCTTGCCGGTAGAGCTATGATACGTGCTCACACTCCAAGTCATCCGCCCACGCTGCGCTTTCAGCTCTCTCGAGAGACGCGTGGCGGTGGTGGGCTGCATGGAGGGTGCGGTGGCACTCCACGGTGGTGGCTCCATCGCCGGGGCGAACGGAGACGCAATGGCGGAGCTTTTGGGGCGACGGCGACGGCATTTAATGCTCTTGTCCCCTCTCTCAAAAGTAGGTAGAATCCATCGCTCGCTAATCGAGCTGCAATCGCTCCCGCACCGCTCCAACTACCACCTCTTTACGCTTTTACCCTCTACCTCACGCTGACACCGCCGGTGACCCTTGCCCTATAAAAGGAGGCCCATGCACAACGAGGGGGTTCCACGACTCGCTATTCTCGCGAGGGATCATTCACCACTCGGTGGGGTTCGCTCATTTGCAACTCCCACGCCGGTAGCTACGCTCTTCGAGCTCCCAACGCAATACAACACAATGCAGCAAGAGGGTTTACGCGACCACCGCGCCCGCCGGGTAAAATCCCCGCTGCATCGCCGACCGCTCTCCGCACCTCCGCCTCGCATCAACACACGAAGGGGCCCGGCCCCATAGGTGCCGCGCCACCCATCGCTACGACATCTTCGGGCGCGCCAGTAGGGGCGCCGAGGTTGTGCGGACTGATCCGGCGTCATGCTGCCGCTTTTTTTCATCAACCTCTCCGCTTCGCTGGCCGTTTATCGACGACCGCGCCATGGCCCCAAGACGAGAGCTTCGAGGGTCGCAGACCATCTCCGCTTTCCCCGCCGCAACCGGAGCCAACGGCGGGCGGGGAGACGCCGGTGGAAGGTGGACACCGCGAGGGCGCCATGTGCCGCCAGATCCAGTGGACAGACGGAGGACCGCGCCGCCTCCGCCGATCCACATCCATTCCAGATATAGCGCTCAGCGGCGCCATACCACGAGAGGTGGGATCCGCCACCGGAGCAAACAAAGAAGGGGGGCTCATGGACGCCCGGACTGCTGTCCATGCATGAGTAAAGCGAAGAGGTCGAGGCAGGTTCGCCCCTAACATTGTTAGGGACCCGAGTATACCCGGCCTCGCACCGCCGCCCCGCCTCCTCGCCCCGCAAGCGCCTATCCTCGAGTGCTATGATGTCGCCGGCGGGCGCGCCATCGAGCTCTAAGTCCGCAAGGACGGCTCGTGCTCCATCCGACAAGCGCATTCTCCTCGGGCGCAGAAGCCCGGCGAGGACAGCTTTGGTGCTCGCCGCAAACGCACTCTCCCGAGCGCCGCGCCGCCGCCAAGGACACACCATTGGGCTCCACCAGCGAGCGCAAGGAAAAAGCAAAAGCTAAGTCGCTCGAGCCTCCGTGCAGAGCACCCTTTAACTTCACGCTTTTATATGTTATATCCCTCGCGCATTCGTCCTTTGTACGCGAAACCCGTGCGCGGAGGAGCCTGCTCGTGGATGGTCGCACCCTTACTTTGTTTCGAACACACTCAACGAGTTAAGAGTGAGTCGCGGCCAGCTTCGCGCCCTCGTTTCGTTTCGAGTCTGATCAACAAGTTAAGTGCGTCGCGGCTAGACACGGCAAGGTTGCTTGCCGGAGGCGACACCAGCCAAGCGGGCTGCTGATGTTCAGTACTCAGCAAGCGTGTTGAGCACCGGCAAGTTACCTAGAAGCGTAGGGTGAAAGCACACAAAAGATGTAGGGCAGAGGGTATAACGTGGCGAGCCATGCCGTGAAATGTCATCCATATGGGAGACTTGGACGCCAGAGGAACCAAGTCGTGGCCCAGTTGCGTACTTGTTTTGTTTCCGAGTCCGCTCAACAAACACAAGTGTGCAGCCGCACTTTATCTTGCTTTCGAGCCTGCCAGCAAGTTGTTGCCGAATCGCCCCGCAAGGTGGCTTGTCGGAAGCGACACCGCCAGCGGGCTGTCCCGCGGCAAGCGTGTTCGCCCCGGCAAGCTCCCCGAGAGCGTAGAGTTCAAACATATGAAGGGCAGGACACGGCGTCGCATTGCGCAACTAAAATTTATGTGCGTATGCATATACATAAAGCAGCTGCATGTCTACCTCAGCTGTTTTCGTGGCTGAAACTGCAGCAACAAAGGGGGGACCGAAAGACCGCACCAACACCTGGAGCCCGGCAAGCCAGAGTCGCCGGGGGCTGCGTGTGCCAAGGTTCTTCCTCGGCGGGCCAGCCTCGCTGGGGGCTGCGAGCCCCAAGATTCGCCTCCAACAAGCCAGAGCCGCTGGGGGCTGCAATACCAGATGAGTTTTTCATCCCTCGTCATGCATCCTTCTATGGACCGGGAAATGCGGGGCTGTGTCTTTGAACGATCGTGTCTTGTAAAACTCAGACGTGGAGGAACCGAGCCGCTGTCCAGCTTATGCATTTGGTTTGTTTCCGAGTCCGCCAACAAACACAAGTGTGCCGCTGCACCCTATCTTGCTTTCGAGCCTGCTTTCAAGAAGGTAGGCGCCGAATCGCCCGGCGAGGTTGCTTGCCGGAAGCGACACCACCAGCTGGGCTGTCCCTGCTGGTCGATAAGCTGCAGTTCATGGCGAGCTCCCGATAGCGTAAGAACACACAAGGCACGCAGCCAAGTAAAAGACTCAGTCCGCAAGCTTTCCCTCTTTTCATTAAAACATCCAATTTAGTACAAGTCCATAGAGGATGAAAAACATGAAGGAGAGGATTACAAGTTCTTAATGCAGCTAATGCCCGAGGGCTTACAATTTGAAAAGATAAGGTGCCCGTGATCCCTCTCCCTGCTTTCTCTGCTCAGAGTTCAGAGGTAGGTCAAGGAGCCCCGCAAAGATAAGCTTGCCGGGAGAGGAGACCCTGAAGAGGAGCTTGTCGGGAAGGGCGAAGGAGCGCTGGGAGAGCGTGGCGGTGACGCCGCCAGCTCTCTCGTGAGCTGCGCGAGGTGACGGGCATGGGGAACGATGCCCGGGAGCCAGCGACAAGTCCCTCGGCTCATGGAGAGCCACGGGCGCCAGAAGACCCCAAGAGAACACCCGGGGCCGCCAGAGCTTGGCGGAGACGGCGCCGGAGGCGAGCTTGAAGACGGGTAGTGGGACGCCAAGACGCCTCGAGGGCTACTCGCCTGCGTGCTGCGACGTAACGGCATTGCCGCCACTCCCCTCTTCCTCTTCTGCTGCTTCTACGCCAACCGCCCAAGGAGACGGCCCCGGAGTTCAAAAGGCCGCAACCTGAAGATGGGGTTGCCGGTGGCGCGCGAGGCAGCGGTGTCCGACGCCTAGTCGGGCCCGCCATCCCTCGCCGCCGCTGCCGCTCTCCTCCTCGCCACTTTCGCCGAGGAGGAGCCTTTGTTATCCGAGGAGCTGTCCACACAGCAGCACACCGGTTCCATAGTCGCCAAGACCTTGACGGCGAGGAGGTCACCATCCAATAACTTGAAATGGAGGGTGAACCCCGCCGCTGCTATGGATCCGGCGAACGCCTTCCACCCTCGGTCGAAGAACATCACGCCGGGCTGGGGACACGACACTCACCCGAAAGTGCCGCTGATCCCGCAGCCCCTCATGCGTAGCTCCATCACGCCGGGCGGATCCGCCCCATTGCGTCCGCGAACGGGCCGCAACCGGAGGCGACGACGAGGCGCCCGCCGGCTTGATGAAGAACTCCTGTGGGTCATCTCCGTGTGGACCGCGCCATGGTCGAGACGCCGGAGGAGATGGGGAGGCTCTTCACCACGACCGCCTCTCTCGACCGCCTCGCCTCGCCTCGCCTCGATCATGCCGCCGCGCCTCCCTCTCCTCTCGTGGCGGCTCCACCGCCTGGAGCGAGATGGGAGCGCGCGCTGCCTAGAAGCGACTCGCCGCCACCGTCGAAGAGCCGGGATTCTCCTTCCATGGCGGCGAGAAGAATCAAGATGAA
The DNA here is from genome assembly GCA_021437245.1 of Aegilops speltoides. Classification (NCBI taxonomy): domain Eukaryota; kingdom Viridiplantae; phylum Streptophyta; class Magnoliopsida; order Poales; family Poaceae; genus Aegilops; species Aegilops speltoides. Next base: position 320,408,683 of record CM038145.1, read on the forward strand.
GGCGAAGGGAGAAGAGGATGAGTGTGGCCATAGTGCTCCCTTTCGCCTTTTTAAAGAGGCGAGGTGGGGCTCAACCGCCAAGGCCGACCAATCAAGAAGCAAGAAGGCCGAGGAGCGGGACCGACTCGCCTCCGCCTGCGGACGGCCCGGTCTCCCACTCTTCGCCGCCCACGACCCCTGCATGAGGGCTGCGTGGCGGAGCGGAGCCGAGCGACGGGTGAAGCGACCCGCTCGCGCCACGATCACGGGTGGACGCTTTAAAGACTGCATGCGCCGCCCACCTGTCCCACGACGCCAAGCAATCGACGCAGGCTGCTATGGGAGGGGAGGCGACAGATGCAGGAGCAGATTCGACGCGCCATGGGCTTCAAGGCCACCAGCACTGCCTTGGGCCGGCCCAACAGCGCTGCACTGTGTATGGCCCAGTGCCCGGGCTCTGTCGGTGTAGCTAAGGTAGGGGTACCTCAAGACTTAAACTTGTGCACGGGCAGCCCCAGCCCCGCAGCTAGATCCATCAAATGCTTGCCGGAGACCATCTCCGCCTCCACAACAAGCCATTCAAGAACAAAGTGTACAAGGCAGAAGTTAAGACCCCGGCAAGAGGAGCTTGCCGGAAGGCCGCTCCAGTGCTCAAGACTACATCGACATGAAGTCCCCACGAGAAGAGCTCGCCGGGAAGCTAGAAGATCGCGCCATAGAAGACACGCCGGCGCTATGCGCTGCCGGCGAGGGCCCGGGAGCGGCAAGTCATAGAGCCCGACAAGCTCCCGGCCCGCAAGATCAAGGCCCCTGCAAGGTGCTTGCTGTAGAGCTATGATACGTGCCCACACTCCAAGTCATCCGCCCACGCCGCTTTCAGCTCTCCAGAGACGCTGGCGGGTGGTCTGCATGGAGGGTGCGGTGGCACTCCACGGTGGTGGCTCCATCGCCGCGGGCGTAACGGAGACGCAATGGCGGGAGCTTTTGGGGCGACGGCGACGGCATTTAATGCTCTTGTCCCCTCTCACAAAAGTAGGTAGAATCCACTGCTCAAGCAATCGTAGCTGCACTGCTCTCAAGACTGCTCCAACTACCACCTCTTTTACGCTTTTACCCTCTACCTCACGCTGACACTGCCGGTGACCCTTGCCCTATAAAAGGAGGCCCATGCACAACGTAGAGGGGGTTCCACGACTCGCTATTCTCGCGAGGGATCATTCACCACTCTCGGGTGGGGGTTCGGCTCATTTGCAACTCCCACGCTCGGGTAGCTACTGCTCTTCGAGCTCCCGAACGCAATACAACACAATGCAGCAGTAGGGTTTTACGCGACCACCGCGTCCGGCTGGGTAAAATCCCCGCTGCATCGCCGATCTGCTCTCCGCACCTCCGCCTCGCATCAACACACGAAGGGGCCCCGGCCCCATAGGTGCCGCGCCACCCATCGCGCGCGACAAACGCATTTCGAGAACATACACAAAGTCCCAGCTATGGACCTGGTGCATCATCATAACGAAGGTCTCTTGCATTTCCCTAAAAGTAATTGGATCTCATATGGAGATGTTTAGTGAAGTAGAATGGAAAAAATAGAATGCAACTACACAAGAACTAGCCCGTAACTGTAGTTCGGAATTAGTTTTGCGCAGTGTTAACTGAAACATGGACATCTGACTCATACGAAGTCCGTTTTGGCTCCACAAGTAGTCAAAACGTTAGTGACGACCAGATGCTTCAAAGGATTCTTTCATAGGGAACTTTTCGAGAACTTTTCTTAAGGAGTTCGTTCAGAAACTTGTATAGAAACTTTCTTAATGAGCACTCGACAAACGCATTTCGAGAACATACACAAAGTCCCAGCTATGGACCTAGTGCATCATTATAACCGAGGTCTCTTGCATTTCCCTACAAGTAATTGGATCTCATATGGAGATGTTTAGTGAAGTAGTATGGAAAAAATAGAATGCAACTACACAAGAACTAGTCTCAGAATCGCTGCCCTGAATCGCTTTATGCAAAGGTTAATCAAACACGGATATCTGACTCATACGGAGTCCGTTTTGGCTCCACAAGTAGTCACAATGTTTGTGATGACCAAATGCTTAAAAGGATTCTTTCATAGGGTACTTTTGCAGAACTTTTCTTAAGGAGTTCGTTCAGAAACTTGTATAGAAACTTTCTTAATGAGCACTCGACAAACGTATTTCGAGAACATACACAAATTACCAGCTATGGACCTATGCATCATCATAACCGTGGTCTCTTGCATTTCCCTACCGGTAATTGGATCTCATATGGAGATGTTTAGTGAAGTAGAATGGAAAAAATCAAGTGCAACTACACAAGAACTAGTCCGTAACTATCGTTCGGAATTAGTTTTGTGCAGTGTTAACTGAAACATGGACATCTGACTCATACGGAGTCCATTTTGGCTCCACAAGTAGTCAAAACGTTTTTGACGACCAGATGCTTCAAAGGATTCTTTCACAGGGAACTTTTGGAGAACTTTTCTTAAGGAGTTCGTTTAGAAACTTGTATAGAAACTTTCTTAATGAGCACTCGACAAACGCATTTCGAGAACATACACAAAGTCCCAGCTATGGACCTTGTGCATCATCATAACGGAGGTCTCTTGCATTTCCCTACAAGTAATTGGATCTCATATGGAGATGTTTAGTGAAATAGAATGGAAAAAATAGAATGCAACTACACAAGAACTAGCCCAGAATCGCTGCTCGAATCAGCTTTCTGCAGTTGTTAATCAAACATGGACATCTGACTCATACGAAGTCCGTTTTGGCTCCACAAGTAGTCAAAACGTTAGTGACAACCAGATGCTTCAAAGGATTCTTTCATAGGGAACTTTTCGAGAACTTTTCTTAAGGAGTTCGCTCGAAACTTGTATAGAAACTTTCTTAATGAGCACTCGACAAACGATTTCGAGAACATACACAAAGTCCCAGCTATGGACCTAGTGCATCATCATAACCGAGGTCTCTTGCATTTCCTACAAGTAATTGGATCTCATATGGAGATGTTTAGTGAAGTAGAATGGAAAAATAGAATGCAACTACACAAGAACTAGTCTCAGAATCGCTGCCCTGAATCGCTTTTGCAAAGGCTAATCAAACACGGATATCTGACTCATACGGAGTCCGTTTTGGCTCCACAAGTAGTCACAATATTTGTGACGACCAGATGCTTCAAAGGATTCTTTCATAGGGTACTTTTGCAGAACTTTTCTTAAGGAGTTCGTTCAGAAACTTGTATAGAAACTTTCTTAATGAGCACTCGACAAACGCATTTAGAGAACATACACAAAGTCCCAGCTATGGACCTAGTGCATCATCTTAACTGTGGTATCTTGCATTTCCCTACAAGTAATTGGATCTCATATGGAGATGTTTAGTGAAGTAGAATGGAAAAAATAGAATGCAACTACACAAGAACTAGTTTGTAACTATCGTCTGGAATCAGTTTTGTGTAGTGTTAACTGAAACATGGATATCTGACTCATACGGAGTCCATTTTGGCTCCACAAGTAGTCACAATGTTTGTGACGACGAGATGCTTCAAAGGATTCTTTCATAGGGTACTTTTGCAGAACTTTTCTTAAGGAGTTCGTTCACAAACTTGTATGGAAACTTTCTTAATGAGTGATGGAGTCATATACCTAGGGTTGGGTCATAGGCCTGATCCAAATACCCTCCCCAAGGTCTCCCTTAGAAGAGATCACCTTCCAGTCGACCTACGAGGAACCCATTCGACTGACTTGAAGGACTCGACCATGAAGACCCACTCGACCACCAGGAGGTCAAGAAGCACTCTGTACTGCAACGGTCTGTAATTAAGTGGACTTTATGGTAGTTAAGACACTTTATGTGGAGCGTTACCAGTAACACCCCAGACTTAATGTACTTTAAACCCTTCATTACATGGGCTGGCAGGGTCCTGGCGACTCTATATAAGCCACCCTCCACAGTGTAAGGGTTGGCACCCCTGCATTGTATACACATAATCCACTCGACCGCCTCCGGCCCGAGACGAGGGCTTTTACTTCTCCGAGAAGGGCCTGAACTCGACATCTCTTGTGTTTACAACCTCTCCATAGCTAGGACCTTGCCTCTCCATACCTACCCCCCACTCTCACCGCCGACTTAGAACCACGACAGCTTGGCGCCCACCTTGGGGCGTGCATTTTGGCGATTTTCGGAGAAGTTGCGATTCTTCCGAGTACTTTCATCATGGTTGCTATCGGAGTTTTGGTTGAGGGTCATGAGATCCGCCTTGGCGCTCTCACCTTCATCGCCGACGACCCGCATGGCTCCGTGGAGGCTCCACTCGACGTTGATGCGCTCCCGTCATGCGATGCGGCGACGATTTTCGCGCATGTGTCCGCGGGCGTTTCATCGCGACAACCGTCGACCCGTATCGTCAACTCCTCTTTCGCTACCTCCCGGTCTCCCACCAGCGCAAGCACTCGTCGGTCGAGGATTCAGCGGTGGGTGAAGCACGCGTGGCTCGCCAGACGCCACCGCTCAAGTTGCGCAATCGAGCCCGATTTAATCCTCTATGGCCTGCTCGACCGCCGACCGGCTCCGTAGAGATCGTGATCCGAAAAGCGATAGCAATGATCCGGCGGCGGAAATCTTGATGGTCAACGGGCCTCGCAGTCCTCCTGGCTTCGCCCATGAGGGCGGGGCAGGCGGTGGAGGCGACCCAGTACGGGACCACGAAGAGTACCAGCCCGAGCCACTCGACTCTCTGCAGAGGGAAGAGCTCCGCCGCAGGAACATGGATGCCCTGCATACTCCCATCGCGGGAGAAACCCCCGAGGCTCGCGCTTTGGAGGAGGCGCGGCCAACTTATTGAACGCGCCGCTTGAAAATCTTCACGAGCACTCTACGACGCGCACGCGCAACGAGCACCGACGCCAATCGACGCCGCCTCTTCCCGCCGACTCGTATATCGAACCCCAATTCAGAATTTAGCAACCGCAACCCAGATAGCAGAGTCCATCCAGCCCTCTCGCCGGAAGTCGGCAGAGGCTTGATGCAGATCGTGATTTGCTCCAGCAGCAGGAGACCAGAATTCAGCCGTGTCGTAGTCGTGAAATAGAATTCACAATCGATCCGTCCGCTGCGAATACGGTTCGCCGGCTCATAGCCCCCGATCGCCTCCAAGGGCGTGAAGGACGCGAGAATCGGCGAGACCAAGACGGGCGACCGACACGATCGTGATGATAGGCGCCGAGTGCCCACCCCTCCGAGGGGTGGGTCTTACGCCTCGGCAAAGAAGATGACAGCGCCAACTCAGCAGGGGCGAAGAGCTCCACGACCCCGAGAACCAGGCTTCAACGCGATCCATTATCGTGCAAGGCTTGGTCGACCGAAACAGAGCCCATCGGGGCGGGCCCGACAGAGATGCGCCCACAAGCAGTCAAGTGCATGTTTCTGGTCCAGAATGTTTCAGCAGGGCTATCAGAGCTGCAGTGATTCCCCAAATTCAGGTTGGCAACAGAGTCGCAAGTTCACCGGTGAGTCTAAGCCCAAACTTGGCTCGAGGACTACCGAGTGGCGGTTCAGATTGGTGGTGGGAATGACGAGGTGCCCATGAAGCATTTGCCCTCATGTTGGAAGGTTCTGCAAGAGCGTGGTTGAATCGCCACCTCCTAGCAGCATTTACACTTGGGAAGATCTGTCCCAGTGTTCGCCGTAACATTTGAAGGAACTTGCAAGCGACCAGCTGGATTGACAGAGCTGCAAGTCTGTGTACGTAAGACTAATGAGACTCTCGAGAGTATATTCAGAGATGGATCACTTTGCACCATACCGTGGAGAACGTGTTCCACCATCGTGCGCTTATGCCTTCAAGGATGGTGTCAAGAATGATAATTGAGTTAGAAATTTGGTCGAACCGAGACATGACCCCGAGTCGGATGATGGAGATTGCTACCAAGTATGCTAACGGCGAAGAAGAGGACCGACTCAAGCTGCAAGTACAAGCCGAGTCGACCAAGAAGGGAAACACCAATCGGAAATGAAGCGGAAGGCTGAACCAGCAGCTCCTCGAGAGGCTCTGGCCGTGACTGAGGGAAAGTTTAAAGGGAAACCAAAAGGATCCTGGAACCCTAAGAAGGTGAAGGATAAAGAAGGGAACGACGTGATGGATATGCCGTGTCACATCCACACGAAGAAAGATGAAGAGGGCAATATCATTTACCCAAAGCATACCACTCGCCAATGTCGACTCCTAATCCAACAGTTTCAAGGAAAATAGTCTAAGGACAAGGAAAAGGAGTCGGACAAGGCCGAAGACAAGGAGGACAATGAGGAAGGATATCCGCATGTCAACTCTACTCTGATGATCTTCGCAGATGTGGAGAGCAAGAGTCGACTTAAGGTCATTAACCGTGGGGCGAACATGGTTGCCCCAGCGAAACCAAGTTATCTGAGATGGTCCCAAACACCCATCACATTCGACCAGTCTGATCACCCGACTCATATCGCCACTCCCGGGAGGCAAGCGTTGGTGGTCGACCCAATTGTCGAAGGCACTCGACTGACGAAAGTGCTAATGGACGGTGGTAGCGGACAGAACTTGTTGTATGCAGACACACTGAAAGGAATGGGCATTCCGATGTCCCGACCGAGCACCAAAGAATATGAGCTTTCATGGAGTTATACTGAGAAAGAAGGCCGAGTCACTCGGCCAAATAGCTCTGGACGTGGTGTTTGGTGATTCAAAACATTTTCGCAAGGAAAAGTTGACGTTTGAGGTCGTGGATTTTCAGAGCGCGTATCACGCCATTTTGGGGAGACCAGTTTACGCACGGTTCATGGCTTGACCATGTTACGTGTACCTCAAACTGAAGATGCCCGACCCCAAAGGAGTGATCACTGTCACCGGTGATCGGAAGAAGGCAGAAGAGTGTTTTCAGACGGGCTCAAAGATAGCCGATTCCCAGGTGACAGCGGTCGAGTTTGAAGAATACAAGCAAAACGCAGATCCGAGTGATTTGCTGCGATCCAAAAAGCCCGCCAGAGAATATGCATTTCAGTCGTCCGGTGAGACGAAGCCTGTCCACATTCACCCGACCGACCCCAATGCATCCCCGACCCACATCTCCACAACACTCGACCCGAAATGGGAAGAAGCGCCATCCAGTTCCTCCGTGAGAATCGGACATTTTTGCATGGAAGCCACCGACATGCCGTGTTCCTGGGGATCTGGCTGAGCATCGCCTTAGGGTCGACTCATCAGCAAAACCAGTTAAAGAGCATCTTCGGCGGTCCGCCATCTAGAAGAGAAAGGCTATTAGTGAGGAAGTGGCTCGACTGTTGGCGGCAGGATTTATTCGAGAGATATACCACTCCGAGTGGCTCGCTAATGTCGCCATGGTTCCTAAGAAGGACAAATCACTCCGAATGTGCATTGATTTCAAGCACATAAATCGGGCCTGCCCGAAAGATCATTTTCCTCTCCCTCGCATTGATCAAATTGTTGACTCGACCGTGGGGTGCGAGAGATTATCTTTTCTAGACGCCCATTCCGAGTACCATCAGATCCGTCTGTACGGACCCGATGAGATAAAAACAGCTTTCAACACTCCATTGAGGTGCTTCTGCTATATCACCATGACATTCGGTCTCAAGAATGCCGGAGCCACATTTATGCGAATGATTCAGAAGTGTTTACTCACTCAAATCAGTCGGAATGTGGAAGCGATATGGATGATATCGTGGTCAAGTCACGAAAAGGTTCCGACCTGCTCACGACCTCGCCAAACATTTGCCAACCTCGTAAGGTATGATATCAAGCTCAATCCATCAAAGTGCACATTCGAGTTCCCGTGGCAAGTTACTCGGTTTTCGCTTTACGAGCGAGGATCGACGCTAATCCAGAGAACATCGGCACCATTCTCCAATGAAACGCCTGCGGAAAGTGCATGATGTCCAGAGCTTCTCGGATGCTTGGCCGCATTAAGTCGATTCATCTCACGACTCGTGAAAAGGCATTGCCTCTTTACCGATCGATGAAGAAGGTAGACAAGTTCGAGTGGACTCTAGAAGTCGATGCAGCGCTTGCCGAGCTAAAAGCTCGCTCCACCCAGCCGGTGCTTGCTGCTCCAATCAAGAAAGAGCCTCTGTTGCTTTATATCGCAGCCACAGGACAAGTTGTCAAGACAAGATTTACGGTCGAGCGGAAGAGGAAGGAAAGCCTTCAAAGTTCAACGCCCAAAGATACTATCTCGTTCAAGTTTTAACCCCATCCAAGCAGAGATACCCTCATTATCGGCTTATGTATGGGATATACATGACCACGAAGAAGGTTGCTCATTATTTCTCTGATCATTCCATCACAGTCGTCAACGACGCTCCACTTTCAGAGATTCTGCACAATAGAGATGCAACTGGTCGAGTGGCGAAATGGGCGATTGAACTTCTTCCCCTTGATATCAAGTTTGAGGCAAAGAAAGCCATTAAGTCCCAGGCAATAGCGGATTTCCTTGCTGAGTGGATTGAACAATAGCAGCCGACTAAAGTTCACTCGGAGCATTGGACCATGTTTTTTGATGGCTCTAAGATGCTGAATGGTTCTGGTGCTGGGGTGATCTTAGTTTCCCCCAGAGGAGATAAGCTCAGATATGTGCTCCAGATTCACTTTGATTCCTCCAACAATGAGGCAGAGTACGAGGCCCTTCTGTATGGGTTGCGCATGGCCATTTCACTCGGCGTCCGTCGCCTTATGGTTTATGGCGACTCAGATCTAGTGGTCAACCAAGTGATGAAGGAGTGGGACGTAAGAAGCCCAGCCATGACTGGATATCGCAATGCAAAGGAGGAAGCTGAAAAGAAGTTTGAGGGTTAGACCTCCATCACATACCCGATCGAAAAATCAAGCAACCGATGATCTGGCGAAGATAGGTTCCAAGAGAGAAGCCATTCCGAGTGGTGTGTTCTTGGAGCATATACACACTCCGTCACCAAAGAAGATCCTTTCATCAAGAAGCTCCACAACCCAAGAGTGCCACAGATCCGATCGAGGTTGAGGTCCCAAAGAAGGGTCGACTTGGTCATGGAGGTCTTAGTGGTCATTCCCGATCGACAGCTTCCATATATCGCATATATCCTGAGAAAAGAGCTCCCAGAGGATGAGGAAGAGGCCCGACAGATCGTCCGTCTATCCAAAGCCTTTACCGTAATCAAAGGACAGTTATACAGGGAGAGCGCGACTGGAGTTGGTCAGAAATGCATAACGTTAGAAGAAGGTCGAATCATCATTGATGATATCCACTCGGGGACCTGTGGTCATCATGCGTCCTCTCGGACCATCGTGGCCAAAGCATACCGAACCGGATTTTACTGGCCAAAGGCGAATGAGATGGCAAAGGAAATAGTGGACAAGTGCGAAGGATGTCGGTTCTACTCAAATATGTCACACAAGCTCGCGTCCCGCTCAAGACCATTCCACTCGTCGACCTTTCGCAGTATGGGGGTTGGACATGGTCGGTCCCTTGAGAACAGGTCGAAGTGGTTTCACGCATGTACTGGTGGCAGTCGACAAGTTCACCAAGTGGATTGAAGCTAAGCCTATCAAGAACTTTGACGCCGGTACTGCTGTTAGCTTCATCAGGGAACTGATATTCAGATATGGAGTCCCGCACATCATCATTACAGATAATGGGTCGAACTTTGACTCGGAGGAATTCAGGGATTTCTGCAACTCTCAAGGCACACGGTAGACTACGCTTCAGTCGCCCATCCGCAGTCGAATGGACAAGCAGAGCGAGCCAATGGCCTGATCCTCAAAGGGTTGAAACCCTGACTGATGCGTGACCTCAAGCATGCGGCTAGAGCATGGGTCGATTTAACTTCCTCGGTGCTTTGGGGATCTGCGGACCACGCCTAATCGGTCGAATCGAAGAACTCCATTCTTCTTGGTCTACGGAGCTGAAGCAGCCTTGCCGAGTGATCTTCTTCACAATGCTCCTCGAGTTGAACTCTACAATGAAGCGAAGTTGAACAAGCGCGGCAGATGCAATGACCTTTTAGAGGAAGAAAGGAGATGGCTCGATCCGATCGACTATCTACCAACAAGATTTGCGCGCTTCCACGCCAGAAATGTAAGAGGTCGAGCCTTCCAGGAAGGAGATCTGGTTCTCCGAGTGGATCAGCAGAAGCAACACAAGCTTGCTCCTTCTTGGGTAGGACCCTTCATCGTCACCAAGGTTCTCCACAACGGGGCATACCGTCTCTACAATGTCAAGCACAATATCGACGAGCCCAGAGCTTGGAACGCGGAACTACTCCGCCAATTTTACACTTAAAGTTTTCACTCGGATGAGTTGTAATAAAATACTTCTGTAGTTCATGGATTACAAAAAATAGTGTCATAATTTCTCCATAATTTTTGTCACTTTTTATTTGTCCAATAAAATTTTCCCTCAAGGTGACTTAGCCGAACCGCTTTCACCTAAGTTTGTAAAATATCCTTACCGAGTGGTGAGCCAGCCTCCCACTTGGGGGCTTAGCTACGAATCCGTTTCGCCTAAGTTTCAACAAAATCCTACCGAGTGGTAAGCCAGCCTTCCACTCGGAGGCTTAGCTGCAGTCCAAGTACTCGCCTAAGTTCAAATAAAATCCTACCGAGTGGTGAGCCAGATTCCCACTCGGAGGCTTAGCTGTAGTCCAAGCACTCGCCTAAGTTCAAATAAAATCCTACCGAGTGGTGAGCCAGACTCCTACTCGGAGGCTTAGCTGCAGTCCAAGTACTCGCCTAAGTTCAAATAAAATCCTACCGAGTGGTGAGCCAGACTCCCACTCGGAGGCTTAGCGGCAGTCTAAACACTCGCCTAAGAACAAATACAACGTGCTCTCATAAAGAGGAAGAGGTGCAGGTCGACTGCGACCCTCTCCTCTGAGCTACGCCACAAATACAACGTGCGCTCGCAAGGAGTACGAGGTACAGGTCGACTGCAACCCTCTCCTCTGAGCTACGCCACAAGTACAACGTGCGGTCGTAAGGAGGACGAGGTGCAGGTCGATCATGACCTCTCCTCCTCGAGCTACGCCACAAATACAACGTGGCGCTTGCAAGGAGGACGAGGTACAGATCGATCATGACCTCTCCTCCTCGAAAGCTCCGCCACAAGTACAATGTGAAATCCTACCGAGTGAAGAGCAAACCTCTCACTGGGATTAGCTGCAGCCCAGTGCTCGCCTAAGGTATAAAAAATCCTACCGAGTGAAGAGCAAACCTCTCACTCGGGGGCTTAGCTGCAGCCCCGTGCTCGCCTAAGGTATAAAAAATCCTACCGAGTGAAGAGCAAACCTATCACTCGGGGGCTTGGCTGCAGCCCAGTGCTCGCCTAAGGTATAAAAACCCTACCGAGTGAAGAGCAAACCTCTCACTCGGGGGCTTAGCCGCAGCCCCGTGCTCGCCTAAGGTATAAAAATCTTACCGACTAAAGAGCAAACCTCTCACTCGGGGGGCTTAGCTGCAGCCCAGTGCTCGCCTAAGTGAATTAAGGGATAAGTCGACTGCAATAAGTGTCTTGCTTTAAACCTGCGAAAGACATTTCAGGACAAAGACAAGCGTATTCAAACGATGAATCCAAGTTCAGATCGATACCTAAAGGAACCGAAAGTGCTCAGGCGCTAAGCCTATTAAGGTTTATCGGTTACAAAATCACTCGGCATACCGATGCAAATTTAAAGGGTCGAGCTCAAAGAAGTTTTTTACCCCTCCTATGGAGGGCTGGAAGGCGCAACAAACTCGTCAAGATCAATTCCGTCCGCAATCCGAGTGGCGGCCGCGATGAAGGTCTCCATGAAGGACCTGAAGTCGTGCTTCTTGGTGTTGGCCACCCGAAGATCCGCCAACTTATCTTCTCGCGCATCTTTGCAGTGGACTCGAGCCAGAACAGAGCAACATCTGTGCCACACCTCGCAGAGGACTTTTTCCACTCCTGCACTCGACTAGGAACTGTGTTTAGTCGAGCCATCAGCGACTCGAGGTCATTCTGGAGTGTCTCCCTAGGCCAAAGCGTGGTGTCGATGCGAGAAGTGGCGACCTTCAGCCTTGCAAGATAGTCAACGACAGCTGCAACACGAGACTTGAGTCAGAACACATTCATGGCAACTTCATCGTTCACCGGAGAGTTGACGGGATCAAGGTTTGGTTCCAGCCGACTAGTTTCCTCTTCAAAGTTTTGGCAAAATTCTGCAAGGACAATCACCGAGTCAAGGCAATGGTCGAATGGAAAGATCACTGTTGAAAATGTTTGTCGAGCGTAAAGGATTACCTTCGAGCATAAGGAACAGCTTCTTGGCAAGTCCACTCAGGAAGGCCTCCAGATCATTTTTCTTCCCAGTCAACTGACTGACCTTGTTGGTCAAGGCGGCTTTGTCAGTTTTCAGTCGACTGACTTCCTTGTTGGCAATACCAAGAGCAGCTTTCAGATTAGTATTCTCTTCTTCGAGCTTGGTGACTGAAGCTAACTTCTCGTCAGGAAGCTTGATCTTCTCAGCTAGCTCAAGGTCTTTTTTCTTCTGGGCCTCCTTCACCTTACCTGCAAGTTACAGCAAGATCAGATTATGAAACAAATGATGGAAAAAAGCAGTTGTCGAGGTCTCACCAAACATACCTTTGGTCTCCTCTTTTGCCTTCGTCAGATTCTCCTGAACCAGCTTCAGATCCAGCTCGAGCTGAATGTGCTTGTTCTCCACCAAGTAACGAGCATAAGGTCACAGGATTTCTGCGAGGAACCAATCGACAAAATATCAAGGATAATTCACTTCCGAGTGGATAAGAGAAAATCATGCGCTTCTAGGACTACAACCAATACAAACATTCGACGTAGTCTCGGGATTACACCCATGGGTGCACTCAGCGTGCCCCACTAGTTCTATTAAAGACAGAGTCGACCAAATGACCCCCAAAAAAAAAACAAGACGATTTCTTTAGATCGTAATCAATCGCAAGCAATCGACACGCCTCGGGATTACACCTGGGTGCACTCAGCGTGCCCCACCGGTTTGGGAAATCCATTCGCCTCAGTCGAACGACGGAAAGACTTTACTTATAAAGCCTAAGGCCGACTACCAGCAGTCGATCTTAGCCTTGGGGACTACACCCAGCAGGTGCACTCGGCGTGCCCCCGCTAACACGGAGTTTCAATCGACACACCCAGTGGGTGACCGCTATGGATTCCGGAAAGAAAAGTTTTTTGATAGCATATCCTAACAGAACAAGCGATGGTCGACTGACCTAAACATTGCTTTGAAGGGCGGAGCTGGCGTCGTAAGCTGCTTGACTTGCTTCCCGGATGGCCTTCACCTGCTCCATCATAACCCCTGGATGGCGTATCGCTTCCTTCGCAGCACTGGCTTGGTCCTCTGGGACTTGGTGCATCGTGAAGAGAGAAGGTTGTGCGGCACTCGACGAAGCAGGATGAGCACTCGTCAACGGCACCGCGAAAGACACGGTGTGTCGAGTGGTGTCCTCCTCCTCCGCGACCAGAGTCTCGAGCGCTGTCACATCCTGTGCCACCCTGCCGGCAGACGCTTTCCTACTCCTCCTGTGCTTTAGTGGTTCCTCATCGTCATCATCATCAAGAAGAGTGATAACGACATTGGATGAGACTACAGAAAAGAATCAGAATTAGGGACGAAGAGTCAATCGACTAAAAACGGAATTAAGAGTATAGTACCAGGGTTTGAGGTTGCGGCGGCCTCCATCTCATGGTCGTCAGCCCTGGCTGAGGTCTCAGAAGTAGCAGCACTGCAACTCCAAAGAATCAGTCGGCTAACTCAAGTGTCAACCAGAGATAAAGCTCGCACAAAACAAGAAGACTTAAGCAGCATGTTTACCCTGATATGGTGGGGATGGACACCTTCATCTTCGGCAGGAGCTTGGTCGGCTTTGACGGGACCACCCTGGACTGCTTCGGCGCCTTTTCGGTCGGCACCGGAGAAGTGGTCCGAGGGCGCTTGGTCGACTGCGCGATAGTCGCAACCCCCTTGCCACGTTCAGTCACAGGTTCATGGGCAAGCTTCAACCGCCTTTCCGAGCGTGGTGGTGCGACCTCCTCCTCCTCCTCTTCTTCGTCCTCCTCATCGTCATCATCATCATCATCATCCTCAGCGGCATCCGAGTCCCACTCCTCCTGGCTCTCGCCTCGCTTCGCTTCTCCTCTTCAACCGAGCTCAGGCTCCATTGGGCATCGAGTACAGCTCGGTGAGGGCCTGATAGGCATCAAGACAAAGATCAATCGACCAATTTGCGGAGAAAACAGAAATAAGTATGACAAGAGTACAATGGAAGGTAGAGTGGACATACCTTGTCTGGAACGCTGTGATGGTCGAGTGGAGGAATCCTTCTGGCTCCACGGGGGTTATTGAAAGTGCAACTAATCCCCGGGTGGTTTTGGTAATTAATAACAACATATATATCATTGAACTAATAGTTTCTTGAGAATCATTTCAGAAAGTTCAATGATATGGGTATGGCAATGACTGAAGATGTGGACCCCTCAAAATGCTAAGGCAAGCATTGGCAAAAGCTCAAGACTCCATTTTTGGTTTAGTGATCCAAGATCACATTGAGTCTATAGGAAAGCCAATACTATTAAAAGGGGATGAGGTTATGTTAATGATCTGGTTGCTTAAAGTGCTTAGTGATATATCTCCTAAACTATCAGCACCTCTCACTCCAAACATACACTCATAAGTAATCTCGGTCCCACCGATTCCATAAACTCAATCACACCGAGATGAACCACCTCAGCCATATAGCCAAACCCTAGAAATTTCGGATTTTCCGATTCTGAACTCGGTCTCACCGAAACTAGTTTTGCCAAGCTTCTGTAACCTTCTGTCATCAAATCGGTGTCACCGAGATGATAAAGTCGGTCCCACCGAGATTGGCAAACCCTAGTCTTTGGAAGAATCGGACTCACCGAGATTGTATTTTCGGTCCCACCGAAAATCCCAACGTTCACAAGATTTGAACTTTCGGTCTCACCGAGTTGTCAACTTCGGTTTGACCGAGATTGGTCAAATGTGTAACGGTTGATTTTGTGTGGAGGCTATAAATACCCTCCACCTCCTCTTCATTCGTGAAGAGAGCCATCGAAAGAACTACCACTCCTACCTTACATTTCGAGAAGAAAACTACCTACCCTTGTGTTGAGATCAAGTTGCTCCACTCCCACCATATGAAGCTTGATCTCTAGCCTTCCCAAGTTGCTTTCCACTCAATCCTTTCTTCCACCACAGCCAAATCAAGGAGGAGAGTTGAGTGTTGGGGAGATTATCATTTGAAGCACAAGAGCAAGGAGTTCATCATCACCAACACCATCTATTACCTTTTGGAGGGTGGTGCCTCCTAGATTGGTTAGGTGTCGCTTGGGAGCCTCCGTCAAGATGTGGAGTTGAACCAAGAAGTTTGTAAGGGCAAGGAGATCGCCTACTTCGTGAAGATCTACCCCAGTAAGGCCAGTCCTCCGTGGGCGATGCCATGATGGCATAGACAAGGTTGCTTCTTCGTGGACCCTTCATGGGTGGAGCCCTCCGTGGACTCTCGCAGCCGTTACCCTCCGTGGGTTGAAGTCTCCATCAACGTGGATTGACGATAGCACCACCTATCGTAACCACGAGAAAAATCTCCGTGTCCAAATTGCGCTTGCTCTTCTCCACCTCTCTTTACTACATGTGCAATTTACTTTCCGCTGCCAATACTCTAGAATTGCATGTGTAGGGTGATAGTTGACTTGATCATAATCGTGAATCTGTCAAAAACTTGTCTTAATCAAAAGGCTGAACTTTTATACTGTCAAGTAGTCTAATCACCCCCCCTCTAGACATACTTTCGATCCTACAAGTGGTACCAGAGCTTTGGTCTCCATTGTATTGGTTTCCATTGCATTGGACTCCATAAGCTTGGTTTCACAACCTAGGAGAGTATGGCGTCTAGTGAGGGTAATTTTCATAGAGGTCCTTACTTTGATGGTTCAAACTTTGCTAGTTGGAAGCATAAAATGAAAATGCATATTCTTGGACATAACCCTGCCGCATGGGGCATTATTTGTGTTGGCTTGCAAGGTGAGTTCTTCGAGGAAGGAAAAGTTCCGGATCGTGAAGCTACAAATGATGAATTGCGGATGTTGCAAAACAATGCTCAAGCTTGTGACATTCTCTTCAATGCTTTGTGTCCCGAGGAGTTCAACAAAATCAGCCGCCTTGAGAATGCAAAAGAGATTTGGGATACTTTGGTCGAAATGCACAAAGGTACCGAGTCCGTGAAGGAATCAAAGCTAGATGTTCTTCAAGGTCAGCTTGACAAGTTCAAGATGAAGGAAGGTGAAGGAGTCGCTGAAATGTACTCTAGGCTTGCTCTCATCACAAATGAGATTGCCGGCTTAGGAAGCGAAGAAATGACCGATCGATTCATCATCAAGAAGATTCTCGAGCTTTGATGGAAAGTATGACACCGTGTGCACTTTGATCCAAATGTTGCCAAACTACAAGAATCTCAAGCCTACCAAGTCATTGGAAGAATTGTTGCTCATGAGATGACACTTAAAGATAAGGAAGAGCTTCACAACAAGTCCAAGTGGTGCTTACAAAGCTACAAGTGATGCTCCCACAACCTCAAGTGACAAGCTAGTTTCCAATGAAGAGATAAGCCTAATGGTGAAGAACTTCAACAAATTCTACAAGAGTAGAAGCAAGGAAAGAAGCTCAAAGTCTAGATCATATGATGAAAAGAGATCTTCTAGTCGTGATCGAATCTGCTACAATTGTGGAAGACCCGACACTACTCAAATGAGTGCTCGGCTCCCCACAAGAGAAGAGAAGAATATCCAAGAAGAAGAAGCTCAAGAGAAGAGTCACCTCGAAAGAGAGAAGGAGTAGAGATGATCGTTATGAACGAAGATCCTCTCGGAGAAGCAAGGATTCGGAAAGGAAAGACAAGTCATCAAGGAGCTACACAAGAAGAAAACATCAAGCTAATGTAGGTGAATGGGTCTCCGCCTCCGACTCGGCTAATCACTCCGAAAGAAGCTATCACTCCAACTCCGACTACACCAAGATGAAGGTGTTGCGGTCTTGCTCTCGTGTCCTCCAACTCCAACTCCTATGACTTATTTGAGTCACCAAATGAGGGAATTGGAAGATGCTTCATGGCTAAAGGCCCCAAGGTATCACACCCTGAATTTATTGACTTTGATAGTGATGAGGATGACTTGCTTGGTGAAGATGAGCTGCTACATGACAAATCTAGTGAGCCAAGTAATGATGAACATGCTAGTAGTCTTTATAGTCGAGAAGAGTCGAATGACAATGCTATGAAGGAGATTGAGCGTCTAACTAAAGAACTAAACACTCTTAAGTTAGCTCATGAAACAACTCAAGAAGATCATAGAGAGCTCCTAAGATCTCATGAGAAGCTACGCTTCGAGAAGCTCAATCTAGAGCAAGAACATGAGTTTCTAAAAGCTATCAATGACGATCTTCGAAAGAAGAGTTCTTCATATCTTGCAAACGACTTCTCTTGTCTAATTTCTTGCCACCTATTAAAACTAAGCATGACAAGCATAAGAAAAATTCTTCATCTAGTAGTAACAATAACCATGCTAAATCTAATGTTGTTACTTCTAGTAGTTCTCTTGATTCCACTAACAATGTTTCAAGCCAAGTTACACTTGAGCAAGAAAATAGTTTATTGAAAGGGATTATAGAGAAAGGTGTCTACAAGAGCCTTGCCGGAAGGAAGAACTTTGAGGAAATTGTTCGCAAGCAAGGAAGGCACCGGAAGAATCAAGGAATTGGTTTTGAGCGAAAGTTCAACGCCGAGGGTGTTGAATGGGAAGAAGGTCAATATCCCACTCCAAAGTTTGTTTCTCAAAAGGAGAAGTATGATCCTACTTCTTCCAATGTGGAACAAGCACAAGATGATCTTCCACCACAAGACCACAAGCTAAAAGGCAAGGACAAGCTTCAAGAGGAGATTGATGCATTTATTGAAGCACCTAAAGCCATGGTCAAGTGGGTTCCCAAGGAAACGTCAAGTTCTACTTCGTCAAGCTCAACTACTAACCCAAGGATTCCCATCAAGATGATGTGGATCCCGAATAAGAAGAACTAGAGAGTTCTTGAGGGTGACTCCGCCAACATACTTCACTCACATTCATTTTGGCAAGGACTTGTGCAATCAACTTCCACATCTTGCACTAGTTCATGGAGTCACAAACCCTCTTGTTGGTAAGTCAAGGGACAAGGTAATCATTGCTTTCATGGACATCATCTATTGTGTACATCAATCTATGTCCATGGATATCTTTGTTTGTTCCTTGTGGGACTAACCCATGTAGGTATTGAAAGTGCCCGAATCCAACGGTTTCCTCCCAACTCTTGATGATCTTCATCAACATTGAGCATCCACATCTTCAACATCTACATGAAGTCTTCTACGACAACCCAAGGTTAGTTTGACCCTTTAAAAGGGGTTCTCACATCAAGGGGGAGTTTTGCTCTAAAGAATTGAGCTAAAGCATCTTCAAATGATGTGAACACATTAATGCTTTATGTAAAAGTGGTAACCCCACTTGTGCTTAAACGATGAGTATGACCTATGATCAAATGTTCTCATTTGACTCCTAAGTCAATATACTCATATAAAGATGACCTAGTCATCGACAAATTGTGTGATAGTAGCTAGAGTTTTGATTGTGCATGTTTGACACATACTTCATTTGCTATCTTATAGTGTGAGCATGTTGGATGCATAATTTTATCCATTCGAGGACATCCATTTGTTGCTTTGGTCTTTTTGGATTTTTTTTCTGACCAAATCGATGGACAAGAATGCCTAAGTACCTCCCCTAGCTATCTATGCTTTCTTGTCTCAAATTCTATTCATGCTTATATCACAAACTTTGAACAAGTCTTTTTCGGACCCACCGAGTGAGGAGCACTCGGAGCCACCGATCCGTCAAAAGCTTAACTTCCAAAACCTTCTAAGTAATCTTCGGTCGACTAACCCACTCACATTCGGTCGACCGAAGCACTTGATTGATCTAGGTTTTCACCTCGGTGAAACCGATTTGTAATTTTTGGCGTGATCAAGTGTGTAATCGCTTGCGATTATCCATCTCGGTGCCACCGAAGTTTTACAACTCGGTCCCACCGACACCGAGGGGTATAAATACTCGAGGGTCGCGCGCATTGATTCCTACTTCAAAACGCCTCGCCCTCGAACCCCTTGCTGCCATCGCCGTGGTCTCCGGATCGTCTCCGTTGCCGCCAGCGCCGCGCCGCAGGTCTCCGTCGCCGTCAACGGTCATTCTCTCCGCGCCGTTGCCGCCGTAGAGAAACTCCACCAAGTTAGGGTGAGTTTCGGTCCCTCTCGTGCTTCAACCTCCGATTCTATGCACGATTGGTTTGCCTAGCATCTTGCCACGTTTGAGATCTTCCTATCCAGCAGATTAGTTCGTTAGAACAAAATTCGAGTAAAAGTTTTAGGGTTAGGTTTCCGAACACATCTCGGTGAGACCGATTCTACGCTCTCGGATGACCGATTTGGCCTCTGGCCATTGATCGCACTTTTCGTCCAACCGAAGTTGTGCAAATCGGTGTGACCGAAATGAGGATTTAGTGAAACCCTAGTGTTTTCGGCAAGATCGAAACCCATTTCGTCCAACCGAAAGTGGTGTGAAAGGTATCGTTAGGACACTTCGGATTCACCAAATTTTAGACTCGGTCCGACCAAATGCATTCTGTGAAAACCTAAAACTGAAATTTGAACTCATTTTTTGCAAAATCTTCGCAGTTTGTGATAACTCTTCTACTCGCCTACACCTAATCTATTCACAGGTTGTCACCATGTCGATGCCGTGACAGCCGTAACAGGTCTGAGTCACCATTTGCTGAAATTCCAGAGGCGGGCACTAGTCCCGAGGCCAGAGTTTTTCAGATGATGGTGAGAGGAGCACACCAAGTGGTTTGCCTCCTGCAGCCACCGGGCGTGAAGAAGAAGAATTCTGATGAAGAAGATTCTGATTTCATAGCTGAGGAAGAGATTTCCTCCAAGCCAAAGAGGAAAGTGGTTGCCAAAGAGCATCAAGGGCATCAAACCAAGAAAGGCACCAGCAAAGTGAAGAAGTCCACTGTTGCCAAGAAGCTGAGCATGGAAGAGGAAACTTCGAGCAAGGTGAAGAAAACTTCCAAGAGGAAGAGAATTGTGCATGATGAAGCAGCAGATGATGATGATGATGATGAGGATGAGGAAGTTCCACAGCCTCCTCCTCAGAAGTCTAAGTTGATGGGTGATGCCATTAGGGCAGGAGCACCTTCAAAGCCCAAGCCTTCGCTTCCAAAGAAAGGCAGCTCAAGCCAAGCTTCTTTGCAAGCCCAAGAAGACCGTCAGAACATCCCACTTTCAGAGAAGAAGAAAGACAATGTGCCACCAATGAGTCGATGATGAGGCACCAGATTCTTGAAACTTCGCTTAAACTGCCAATTCACAATGATGCTCATCCTCGAGCTGAAAACATGAAGGAAAGAAAGGACAAAGGTCTCAGGCTATGGAGACAAGCTGATCCATATGCTGTGAGGAGAAGGACTGCTGTTGACCCAAGGTTCCACACCAGAGAGCAGCAAGACTTCTATGAGACTATGCTAATGGACAAGAAGCCCATTGTTGCAGATACTAGATATGTTGACTGGGCATACATTGACAGTGAAGAGCACAGAGACTACTTTCCACATGTGCATGAGAGCTTTACTGCATGTGGTGTTGCTGAGTTTGTTGGTCAGAAGCTGACTGATTGGAATGATGAGATGATCATGCAATTCTATGCCACAGCTCATTTCTATCCATATGGTAAGATCACATGGATGACTGAAGGCCAAAGATTCTCTTCTACTGTAGAAGAATGGGCAGCACTGCTGAATGCTCCAGTGTCAAGAGAAGATGATGTTGATGTCTATGGTATTCCCAAGAAAAACCATGAGTCTATGAAGAACATGTACAATGAGGTACCAGCTAAGGATGTAGAGATCTGGAAGCTCGGCTCAGTGTATCATCTCCAGGCAGGTCTCCCTACCACTAACACAATTCTGAGGCATACCTTGATGCCCAAGTCTGGAGATCATCGCATGATAAGAGGCTATTCAATCAACATGCTGCATATACTAGATCAGAAGGCACCTTTCAAGGTGATGGATCTGATAGTTGAGACTATCAAGAGGACTGCAGCAGACCAGAAGAGGTCGTGTGGATTTGCCCCGCACATTCAGATGCTTATCAATGCCAAGTTTGGCACGGGCACCTACTTGTTGGATAGACCACATTTGCCACTGCAGCCTGAGCATGAGGACAATGAAGTTGTGATGGATGAGGATGACCCAACGTCTGTTGAAGGACAAGCAAAGTCTGAAGCTGCCAAGAAAGCTAAAGTCGAGAAGGAAGCAGCAGCAGCAGCAGCCTAAACCCAAGAGTGTTGGAGAGCAGCTCCTTGAAGCTACCCAGAGGATTGAACAACGCCTGCCAAGATTGTGCGCCTCGGAGAGTCTTGAGAGGATTGTTGAAGACAAGATCCATGCTCGGATGTCAAGTGGATCAAGTGCAAGTCACCGTCAACAAGCTTGAGGCAGATATCGAGGAAGCAAAGAGGGAGAAGGAAGAGCTCATGAAGGAGATGCAGGATGACCTAGTCCAGATGATTATGAACAGCCTGCTCCGGTTCCCACAAGACCCAGATCACCGCTATTCCAAAGGATGACACCAGACTACAGCCTCAAGACCTCCCACAGCTCCATCGGTTCAGCTCCAGCCCAAAGTGACCACTCCTCCAGCTCCACAGACATCACCAAGCCTTTGCAGATGCAGCCATCTCAACCCCATCAACCTGCATAGAGCCGCCAAAGAGAGTCCCTAGTGACGTTTAGCTCTATACCTTTCGAACTTTTTGGTAACTTGTTGCCAAAGGGGGAGAAATTGTATAGATCATAGGACTTCGAGAGAGAGAGTGCTTTGTCTCTTTGCGCTTTTTGCTCTTTCGTTTATTTGCAGTCTTTTTGAGATACTTTTGAGATTTTCGAGACATTCCGTGTGTTTGATACTACGTTTGCTCTACTTTCATGAGTGCTTGATCGTACTATGCCTTAATGTGTGCTTAATGCTTATCATATGCTATTCATATCTTGTATGACCATTTACTCATGTCTTGGTGATTGGGTGCATGCTATTCATTCTTATCATTTTGTGCGCTCCACCAAGATGTATGTGACATGGAAGAGTGACCCATGATCCTAATCGATTGTGCATTTGCATTCAAACGCAAATCTTAAATAATGCACAAATTTAGGGGGAGCTCTTGCTTATCACATACTTCTCAAAGCGACGATATTATTCATTGATTATATCATTTGTCGAAGCTTTGATCTATATGTTGTCATCAATTACCAAAAGGGGAGATTGAAAGTGCAACTAATCCCGGGTGGTTTTGGTAATTAATAACAACATATATATCATTGAACTAATAGTTTCTTGAGAATCATTTCGAAAGTTCAGGATATGGGTATGGCAATGACCAAGATGTGGACCCCTCAAAATGCTAAGGCAAGCATTGGCAAAAGCTCAAGACTCCATTTTTGGTTTAGTGATCCAAGATCACATTGAGTCTATAGGAAAGCCAATACTATTAAAAGGGATGAGGTTATGTTAATGATCTGGTTGCTCAAAGTGCTTAGTGATATATCTCCTAAACTATCAAGACCTCTCACTCCAAACATACACTCATAAGTAATCTCGGTCCCACCGATTCCATAAACTCAGTCACACCGAGATGAACCACCTCACCATATAGCCAAATCCTAGAAATTTCGGATTTTCCGATTCTCAACTCGGTCTCACCAAACTAGTGTTGCCAAGCTTCAGAACCTTCGTCATCAAATCGGTGTCACCGAGATGATAAAGTCGGTCCCACCGAGATTGGCAAACCCTAGTCTTTGGAAGAATCGGACTCACCGAGATTGTATTTTCGGTCCCACTGAAAATCCCAACGCTCACAAGATTTGAACTTTCGGTCTCACCGAGTTGTCAACTTCGTCCGACCGAGATTGGTCAAATGTGTGTAACGGTTGGATTTTGTGTGGAGGCTATAAATACCCTCCACCTCCTCTTCATTCGTGAAGAGAGCCATCGAAAGAACTACCACTCCTACCTTACATTTCGAGAAGAAAACTACCTACCCTTGTGTTGAGATCAAGTTGCTCCACTCCCACCATATGAAGCTTGATCTCTAGCCTTCCCAAGTTGCTTTCCACTCAATCCTTTCTTCCACCACAGCCAAATCGGTGAGGAGAGTTGAGTGTTGGGGAGATTATCATTTGAAGCACAAGAGCAAGGAGTTCATCATCACCAACACCATCTATTACCTTTTGGAGGGTGGTGCCTCCTAGATTGGTTAGGTGTCGCTTGGGAGCCTCCGTCAAGATGTGGAGTTGAACCAAGAAGTTTGTAAGGGCAAGGAGATCGCCTACTTCGTGAAGATCTACCCCGAGTAAGGCTAGTCCTCCGTGGGCGTATGCCATGATGGCATAGACAAGGTTGCTTCTTCGTGGACCCTTCATGGGTGGAGCCCTCCGTGGACTCTCGCAGCCGTTACCCTCCGTGGGTTGAAGTCTCCATCAACGTGGATTGACGATAGCACCACCTATCAGAACCACGAGAAAAATCTCCGTGTCTCCAAATTGCGTTTGCTCTTCTCCACCTCTCTTTACTACATGTGCAATTTACTTTCCGCTGCCAATACTCTAGAATTGCATGTGTAGGGTGATACTTGACTTGATCATAATCGTGAATCTGTCAAAAACTTGTCTTAATCAAAAGGCTGAACTTTTATACTGTCAAGCAGTCTAATCACCCCCCCTCTAGACATACTTTCGATCCTACAGTTATCCTTGTTCCCAGTGACAGCGGCCATCCACCTTTCCACCGTGGCATCGTCGACTGCTTCTGGGTGGATCCGAGTCTCATCTTCAGTTCCGCAGTACAACCACATACAATGGCTCCGGAACTGAAGAGGCTGGATACGCTGCCTAAGAAAGACCTCCAAGAGGTCCATACCAGTTACTCCATCTCGAACCAACTGAACTACGCGCTCCATCAGCATCTTCACGTCGGCTTTCTCCTCCGGAATCACCTTTAGAGAGGAGGGTTTGTTCACTTGGTCCATGGTAAACTGAGGGAGTCCACTCGACTGCCCCGGCGTCGGCTCATTTTGGCAATAGAACCAGGTCGACTGCCAGCCTCTGACTGACTCGGGGAACGTCATGGCTGGGAAGGTGCTCTTGTTCCTCATCTGGATCCCCAGACCTCCACACATCTAGAAAACTTTGGTTTTATCGTCGCATGTGCTCGCCTTCTTCACGGTCTGAGAGCGACACGTGAATATGTGCTTGAACAAGCCCCAGTGCGGTCGGCAACCCAGAAAATTCTCACACATGGACACGAACGCGGCAAGATAAGCGATAGAATTCGGGGTGAAGTGGTGGAGTTGCGCTCCAAAGAAGTTCAAGAAACCACGGAAGAAAACACTCGGTGGCAAAGGAAATCCGCGGTCGACGTGGGTAGCCAGAAGCACGCACTCACCCTCTTCCGGCTGGGGCTGCCACTCTTTCCCCGGAAGCCTTGCGGCTCCGTGGGGGATCAGACCGTCATTGGCCATATCGAGGAGATCCGTCTCCATGATGGTCGACCGGATCCAATCTCCCTGGACCCAACCGTTCGGCAGACGAGATCTAGACGAAGACCCACCGCGACTAGTGGTTCTCCCCTTCGCCTTCTCCGTCGCCGACGCCTTCTTTGCGCGTTCCAGCGCCGCCGTCTTCTCCTTCACCATGGCTGCCGGCAAGACGCGCGAGGAGAGGTTGTGCAGAGGCGAGAGTGGGCGCGTTGGGCGGAGAAGAGGAGAGCAGAGAGGGAATGCAGAGGCACTGTTCAAAGACCCTCGCCGAGCGCATTTATAAGATTCGTTCCGAGTGGATGACAGGTGGGCCCGGTCGATCTAATCACATCCCAAAACAGTCGAGCGGACGCGATACGTGGCGAAAAAGGCGGCGCGAGAATCGAGGCGTCTATGCCCTATCCCATCCGAGTGCCGCGGTCCGCCCCGCTTCGCGTGCTTCCCCAAATTTCATATCCCGCAGAATCCGCGAACGGCAGATCGGTCTGTCAGACGCGGGATTTCCTGCGATCCGTCGCTCGGAAATTGTCAAAGTCCAAAAGATCACTCGACGAAAGGAAATAATGGATCGAGTCGACTAAAGAAAAGTTGCTAAGCTATCGACAAAGAAGTTATTGGTCCAAGACAACGTAGGAACAGCACACAAAAGCCAGTCGGAAACAACGTCAACTCCTTCCTCACTCAAGCCTCAATCCATTCGGGGGCTAATGATGGAGTCATATACCTAGGGTAGGGTCATAGGCCTGATCCAAATACCCTACCCAAGGTCGCCCTTAGAAGAGATCACCTTCCAGTCGACCTACGAGGAACCCACTCGACTGACTTGAAGGACTCGACCATGAAGACCCACTCGACCACCGGAAGGTCAAGAAGCACTCAGACTTGCACGGTCTGTAATTAAGTAGACTTTATGGTAGTTAAGACACTTTATGTGGAGCATTACCAAGAACGCCTGCACTTAATGTACTTTAAACCCTTCATTACGTGGGGTGGCAGGGTCCCAAGCGCTCTATATAAGCCACCCCTCCACAGCGTAAGGGTTCGCACCCTCGCATTTCAGATACACATAATCCACTCGACCGCCTCCGGGCTCCGAGACGTAGGGCTTTTACTTCCTCCGAGAAGGGCCTGAAATCGTACATCTCTTGTGTTTACAACCTCTCCATAGCTAGGACCTTGCCTCTCCATACCTACCCCCACTTTAATGTCAAACTTAGAACCACGACAGTTGGCGCCCACCGTGGGGCTGGTGTTTTAGCGATTTTCTGGAGAAGTTGTGATTCTTCCGAGTACTTTCATCATGGTTGCTACTGGAGTTTTGGTCGAGGGCCGCGAGATCCGTCTTGGCGCTCTCACCTTCATCGCCGACGACTCCGCATGGCTCCAGGAGGCTCCACTCGACGTTGATGCGCTCCCCGTCCGCGGTGCGATGCATTTTCGCGCATGTGTCCGCGGCATTCTGCTGCGACAACCGTCGACCCCGTATCGCTCGACTCCTCTATCGGTTACCCTCCCGGTCTCCCACCAGCGCAAGCGCTCTGGTCGGTCGAGGCTTCAGCGGTGGGTGAAGCACGCGGTGGCTCGCCAGACGGCCACCGCTCAAGTTGCGGCAATCGAGCCCGACGAATCCCTCTACGGCCTGTTCGATCATCGACCGGCTCCGTAGAGACTGCATCCGAAAAGTCGAGATAGCGATGATCCGGCGGCGGAAATCTTGATGGTCAACGGCCTCGCAGCCCTCCCCGGCTTCTCCATGAGGGCGGGCAGGCGATGGAGGCGACCCAGTACGGGACCACGAAGAGTACCGGCCCGAGCCACTCGACTCTCTGCAGAGGGAAGAGCTCCGCCGTAGGAACATGGATGCCCTGCATACTCCCATCGCGGGAGAAACCCCCAAGGCTCGCGCTTTGGAGGAGGCGCGTTTGTGCCAACTTATTGAACGCGCGCTTGAAAAATCTTCAACAGCACTGACGAAGCGCTGCAACGAGCACCGACACCAATCGACGCCGGCTCTTCCGCCGACTCGTATATTGAACCCCAATTCAGAATTTAGCAACAGCAACCCGTATAGCGAGTCCATCCAGCCCTCTCGATCGAAGTCGGCAGAGGCTTGATGCGATCGTGGATTTGCTCCGCAGCAGGAGACCAGAATTCAACCGTGTCGCAGTCGCGAAATAGAATTCACAGTCGATCCGTCGCTGCGAATACGGTTCAGTCGGCTCACAGTCCCAGATCGCCTCCGCGGCGTGAAGGACGCGAGAATCGGCGAGACCAGTACGGCGACCGACACGATCGTGATGATAGGCGTCGAGTGCCCACTCCCCCTCCGAGGGGTGGGTCTTACGCTCCTCGGCAGCAAGATGACAGGCGTCAACTCAGTGTGGGGCGAAGAGCTCCAGTCGACCCCCGAGAACCAGGCTTCGACGCGCGATCCATTATCATGCAAGGCTTGGTCGACCGAAACAGAGCCCATCGGGGCGGGCCCGACAGAGATGCGCCCGCAAGCAGTTGATTGCATGTTTCTGGTCCAGAATGTTTTAGCAGGGCTATCAGAGCCGCAGTGATTCCCCCCAATTTCAGGTTGGCAACAGGAGTCAGCAAGTTCACTGGTGAGTCTAAGCCTGAAACTTCGCTCGAGGACTACCGAGTGGCGGTTCAGATTGGTGGTGGGAATGACGAGGTGGCCATGAAGCATTTGCCCCTCATGTTGGAAGGTTCTACAAGAGCGTGGTTGAATCAGTTACCTCCTAGCAGCATTTACACTTGGGAAGATCTGTCCCGAGTGTTCGTCAGAACATTTGAAGGAACTTGCAAGCGACCAGCTGGATTAACAGAGCTGCAAGTCTGTGTACAGAAGACGAATGAGACTCTCAGAGAGTATATTCAGAGATGGATCACTTTGCACCATACCGTGGAGAACGTGTCTGACCATCAGGCAGTTTGTGCCTTCAAGGATGGTGTCAAGAACAGAGAATTGAGTTTGAAATTTGGTCGAATCGGAGACATGACCCTGAGTCGGATGATGGAGATTGCTACCAAGTATGCTAACAGCGAAGAAGAAGACCGACTCCGAAGCGGCAATTACAAGCCGAGTCAGTCGGAGAAGGGAAACACCAGTCGGAAACAGAAGCGGAAGGCTGAACCAGCAGCTCCTGGAGAGGCTCTGGCCGTGACTCAGGGAAAGTTTAAAGGGAAACCAAAAGGATCCTGGAACCCTAAGAAGGTGAAGGATAAAGAAGGGAACGACGTGATGGATATGCCGTGTCACGTCCACACGAAGAAAGATGAAGAGGGCAATATCATTTACCCAAAGCATACCACTCGCCAATATCGACTCCTGATCCAGCAGTTTCAAGGAAAACAGTCTAAGGACAAGGAAAAGGAGTCGGACAAGGCCGAAGACAAGGAGGACAGTGAGGAACGATATCCGCATGTCAACTCTACTCTGATGATCTTCGCAGATGTGGAGAGCAAGAGTCGACTGAAGGTCATTAACCGTGAGGTGAACATGGTTGTGTTGGGGAACGTAGTAATTTCAAAAATTTTCCTACGCACACACAAGATCATGGTGATGTATAGCAACGAGAGGGGAGAGTGTTGTCTACATACCCTTGTAGACCCGAAGCGAAGCGATCACAACGTAGAGGAAGTAGTCGACGCTCTCCTCGCGATCCGACCGATCCCGACGCCATTACTCCGGCGCCCCGAGTTCTTGACACACGTACAGCTCGATGACGCCCCTCGTACTCCGATCCAGCCGAGTGTCGAGGAGAGTTCCACAAGACGACGGCGTGGTGACGATCTTGATGTTTCACGGCGCGAGCTTCGCTTAAGCTTGCGACGGTATGACCGAGGTGGAATATGGTGGAGGGGGCACCGCACACGCTAAGGAACTATCCGTAGATCAACTTGTGTGTTCTAGGGTGCCCCCTGCCCTCAGATATAAAGGAGGGAGGGGGAGGTGCGGCCGCCCAAAGGGGGCCGAGGAGTCCTACTCCCACCGAGTAGGACTCCCCCTTCCTAGTTGGAATAGGATTGGGGAGGGAAAGAGGAAAGGGGCGCCCCCTCCTGTCCTATTCGGACTGGGGGGGGGCGCACCCCTGGCCGCCCCTCCTCTTCTCCCTTGAGGCCCATCGAGGCCCATTTACCCCGGGGTTCCGGTAACCTCCGGTACTCGATAAATTCTTGTTTTCACCCGAACCATTCCAACTCCAAACATAGGCTTCCAATATATCAATCTTTATGTCTCGACCATTTCGAGACTCCTCGTCATGTCCGTGATCACATCCGGACTCAACTTCTTCGTACATCAAAATACATAAACTCATAATAAGCATCATCGAAACCTTAAGCGTGCGGACCCTACGGTT
Source organism: Aegilops speltoides (assembly GCA_021437245.1). Classification (NCBI taxonomy): domain Eukaryota; kingdom Viridiplantae; phylum Streptophyta; class Magnoliopsida; order Poales; family Poaceae; genus Aegilops; species Aegilops speltoides. Next base: position 320,437,786 of record CM038145.1, read on the forward strand.
CGAGAACAATGTAGACATGACCTAGAACTATTCTCGGTCAATAACCAACAGCGGGACCTGGATGCCCATATTGGTTCCTACATATTCTACGAAGATCTTTATCGGTCGACCGCATAACAACATACGTTGTTCCCTTTGTCATCGGTATGTTACTTGCCCGAGATTCGATCGTCGGTATCCAATACCTAGTTCAATCTCGTTACGCAAGTCTCTTTACTCGTTCCGTAATACATCATCTCACAGCTAACTTATTAGTTGTAATGCTTGCAAGGCTTCGATGATGTGTATTACCGAGAGGGCCCAGAGATACCTCTCCGACAATCGGAGTGACAAAACCTAATCTCAAATACGCCAACCCAACATCTCGCCTTTGGAGACACCTGTAGTACTCCTTTATAATCACCCGATTCGTTGTGACGCTTGGTAGCACCAAAGTGTTCCTCCGTAAACGGAGTTGCATAATCTCATAGTTACAGGAACATGTATATGTCATGGATAAAAGCAGTAGCAACATACTAAACGATCGCGTGCTAAGCTAATGGAATGGGTCATGTCAATCGATCATTCTACTAATTATGTGACCTTGTTAATCAAATAACAACTCCTTGTTCATGGTCGGAAACATAACCATCTTTGATTAACAAGCTAGTCTAGTAGAGGCATACTAGTGACATGTTGTTTTGTCTATGCATTCACACATGTATCATGTTTCCGGTTAATACAATTCTAGCATGAATGATAAACATTTATCATGAAATAAGGAAATAAATAATAACTTTATTATTGCCTCTAGGGCATATTTCCTTGATCTCCCACTTGCACTAGAGTCAATAATCTAGATTACATAGTAATGATTCTAACACCCATGGAGTCTTGGTGTTGATCATGTTTTGCTCGTGGAAGAGGCTTAGTCAACGGTCTGCAACATTCAGATCCGTATGTATCTTGCAAATCTCTATGTCTCCCACCGACTAAGTCCCGGATGGAATTGAAGCGTCTCTTGATGTGCTTGGTCCTCTTGTGAAATCTGGATTCCTTTGCTAAGGCAATTGCTCCAAGATTGTCACGAAGATTTTCATTGACCCGATGCACTAGGTATGACACCTAGATCGGATATGAACTCCTTCATCCGCACTCCTTCATTAGCTGCTTCGAAGCTGCTATGTACTCCGCTTCACATGTAGATCCCGCCACGACGCTTTGTTTAGAACTGCACCAACCGACAGCCTCCGCTTAGTGTAAATACGATCCGGTCTGCGATTTAGAATCGTCGGATCGGTGTCAAAGCTTGCATCAACGTAACTGCCATTTATGAGCTCTTTGTCACCTCCATACACGAAAACATATCCTTAGTCCTTTTCGTATTTCAGATGTTCTTGACCGCTGTCCATGATCCACTCTGGATTACTTTGGTACCTCCTGCTAGGCTTATAGCAAGGCACACATCAGTCCGGTACACAAGATTGCATACATGATAGAGCCTATGGCTGAAGCATAGGAACATCTTTCATTTTCTCTCTATCTTCTGCGGTGGTCGGGCATTGAGTCTTACTCAACTTCACACCTTGTAACACAGCAAGAACCCTTTCTTTGCTTGATCCATTTTGAACTTCTTCAAAATTTTGTCAAGGTATGTGCTTTGTGAAAGTCAATTAAGCGCCTTGATCTATCTCTATAGATCTTAATGCCCAATATGTAGGCAGCTTCACCGAGGTCTTTCATTGAAAAACTCTTATTCAAGTATCCCTTTATGCTATCCAGAATTCTATATCATTTCCGATCAACAATATGTCATCTACATATAATATCGTAAATGCTACTGAGCTCCCACTCACTTTCTTGTAAATCAAGGCTTCTCCAAAAGTCTCAGACAAACCCAAATGCTTTGATCACACTATCAAAGCGTTTATTCCAACTCCGAGATGCTTGCACCAGTCCATAGATGGATCGCCGGAGCTTGCACACTTTGTTAGCTCCTTTGGATCGATAAAACCTTCGGTTGCATCATATACAACTCTTCTTCCGTAAATCCATTCAGAATGCAGTCTTTACATCCATTTGCCAAATTTCATAATCATAAAATGCGGCAATTGCTAACATGATTCGGACAGACTTAAGCATCGCTTCTGGTGAGAAGGTCTCATCGTAGTCAATCCCTTGAACTTGTCGAAAACCCTTTGCGACAAGTCGAGCTTTGTAGACGATAACATTACCGTCGCGTCGGTCTTCTTCTTGAAGATCCATTTGTTTTCTATTGCTTGCCTACCCTCGGGCAAGTCAACCAAAGTCCATACTTTGTTTTCATACATGGATCCCATCTCAGATTTCATGGCCTCAAGCCATTTTATGGAATCTGGGCTCACCATCGCTTCTTCATAGTTCGTAGGTTCATCATGATCTAGTAGCATGATTTCCGAACAGGATTGCCGCACCACTCAGTGCGGATCTTACTCGTTGATCTACGAGGTTCAGAGTAACTTGATCTGAAGTTTCATGATCAACATCATCAACTTCCTCACTACTTGGTGTAGGTGTCTCAGAAACCGGTTTCTGTGACGAACTACTTTCAAGTAAGGGAGAAGGTACTATTACCTCATCAAGTTCTACTTTCCTCCCACTCACTTCTTTCGAGAGAAACTCCTTCTCTAGAAAGGATCCATTCTTAGCAACGAATGTCTTGCCTTCGGATCTGTGATAGAAGGTGTACCCAACTGTCTCCTTTGGGTATCCTATGAAGACACATTTCTCGATTTGGGTTCGAGCTTATCAGGTTGAAGCTTTTTCACATAAGCATCGCATCCCCAAACTTTAAGAAACGACAACTTTGGTTTCTTGCTAAACCACAGTTCATAAGGTGTCGTCTCAACGGATTTCGACGGTGTTCTATTCAGTGTGAATGCGGCCGTCTCTAGAGCATAACCCCAAAACGATAGCGGTAAATCTGTAAGAGACATCATAGATCGCACCATATCTAGTAAAGTGCGATTACGACGTTCGGACACACCATTACGTTGTGGTGTTCCGGGTGGCGTGAGTTGCGAAACTATTCCGCATTGTTTCAAATGTAGACCAAACTCGTAACTCAAATATTCACCTCCACGATCAGATCGTTGAAATTTAATTTTCTTGTTACGATGATTTTCAACTTCACTCTGAAATTCTTTGAACTTTTCAAATGTTTCAGACTTATGTTTCATTAAGTAGATATACCCATATCTGCTTAAGTCATCTATGAAGGTGAGAAAATAACGATATCCGCCACGAGCCTCAACATTCATCGGACCACATACATCTGTATGTATGATTTCCAACAAATCTGTTGCTCTCTCCATAGTACCGGAGAATGGGGTTCTGGTCATCTTGCCCATAAGGCACGGTTCGCAAGTGCCAAGTGATTCATAATCAAGTGACTCCAAAAGTCCATCAGCATGGAGTTTCTTCATGCGTTTTACACCGATATGACCTAAACGGCAGTGCCACAAATAAGTTGCACTATCATTATCAACTCTGCATCTTTTGGTTTCAACATTATGAATATGTGTATCACTACTATCGAGATTCATCAAAATAGACCACTCCTCAAGGGTGCATGACCATAAAAGATATTACTCATATAAATAGAACAACCATTATTCTCGATTTAAATGAATAACCGCCTCGCATCAAACAAGATCCAGATATAATGTTCATGCTCAACGCAGCACCAAATAACAATTATTTAGGTCTAAAACTAATCCCAAGGTAGATGTAGAGGTAGCGTGCCGACCGCGATCACATCGACTTTGGAACCATTTCCACGCGCATCGCCACCTCGTCCTTTGCCGTGTTCGCTAATCCGTAGTCCCTGCTTCGAGTTGCAAATATTAGCAATGAACCAGATATCAAATACCAGTGCTCTGCGAGCTCTAGTAAGGTACACATCAATAACATGTATATCACATATACCTTTGTTCACCTTGCCATCCTTCTTATCCGCCAAATACTTGGGGCAGTTCCGCTTCGAAGGACGATCCGCTTGCGGTAGAAGCACTCGGTTTCAGGCTTAGGTCCAGACTTGGGTTTCTTCTCCCGAGCAACAACTTGCTTGCTGTTCTTCTTGAAGTTCCTTCTTCTTCCCTTTGCCTTTCTTCTTGAAACTAGTGGTCTTATTGACCATCAACACTTGATGCTCCTTCTTGATTTCTACCTCCGCAGCCTTTAGCATTGCGAAGAGCTCGAGCATAGTCTTTACTAACCCTTGCATATTATAGTTCATCACGAAGCCTTTGTAGCTTGGTGGCGTGATTGAAGAATTACATCAATGACACAATCATCCGGAAGATTAACTCCCAATTGTGTCAAGTGATTGTAGTACCCGGACATTACGAGTATGTGCTAACTAATGTAACTATTCTCCTCCATCTTGCAGCTATAGAACTTATTGGAGACTTCATATCTCTCAATCCGGGCATTCTGTTGGAATATCAACTTCAACTCTGGAACATCTCATATGCTCCATGACGCTCAAAACGTCGTTGAAGTCCCGGTTCTAAGCCGTAAAGCATGGCACAATGAACTATAGAGTAGTCATCGCTTTGCTCGCCAGACGTTCTTAACGCCGCTGGTTGCATCGAAGGCGGTTCGCACCCAGCGGTGCATCCAGACGTAACTTTTACAGGCAGCAATGAGGATAATCCTCGAGTTACGGATCCAGTCCGTGTAATTGCTACCATCATCTTTCAACTTTGCTTTCTCAAGGAACGCATTAAAATTCAACGGAACAACAAAGACGAGCCATCTATCTACAATCAAACATAAACAAGCAAGATACTATCGGTACTAAGTTCATGATAAATTTAAGTTCAATTAATCATATTACTTAAGAACTCCCACTTAGAAAGACATCTCTAGTCATCCAAGTGATCACGTGATCCAAATCAACTAAACCATAACCGATCATCACGTGAAATGGAGTAGTTTTCAATGGTGAACATCTTATGTTGATCATATCTACTATATGATTCACGCCGACCTTTCGGTCTCCGTGTTCCGAGGCCATATCTGCATATGCTAGGCTCGTCAAGTATAACCCGAGTATTCTGCGGTGCAAAACTGGCTTGCACCCGTTGTAGATGGACGAGAGCTTATCACACCCGATCATCACGTGGTGTGCGGGCACGATTTAACTTTGGCAACGGTGCATACTCGGGAGAACACTTCTTGATAATTTAGTGAGAGATCATCTTATAATGCTACCGTCAATCAAAGCAAGATAAGATGCATAAAAGGATAAACATCACATGCAAATCAATATAAGTGATATGATATGGTCATCATCATCTTGTGCTTCATGATCTCCATCTTGCAGCACCACCATGATCACCATCGCCACCGGCGCGACACCTTGATCTCCATCGTAGCATCGTTGTCGTCTCGCCAAACTTATGCTTCTACGACTATCGCTACCGCTTAGTGATAAAGTAAAGCATTACGATGCGATTGCATTGCATACAATAAAGCGACAACCATATGGCTCCTGCCATTGCCGATAACTTCGTTACAAAACATGATCATCTCATACAATAAAATATAGCATCACGTCTTGACCATATCACATCACAACATACCCTGCAAAAACAAGTTAGACGTCCTCTACTTTGTTGTTGCAAATTTTACGTGGCTGCTACGGGCTTAAGCAAGATCCAGCCTCACCTCGCATCAAAACCACAACGATACTTCGTCAAATAGACTCCGTTTAACCTTCTCAAGGACCGGCGTAGCCACACTCAGTTCAACTAAAGTGAGAGAGACAGCACCCACCAACACCTTTAAGCAACGAGTGCTCATAGCGGTGAAACCAGTCTCGCGTAAGCGTCTGCGTAATGTCGGTCAGGCCGCTTCATCTCACAATACCGCTGAACCAAAGTATGACATGCTGGTAGGTAGTATGACTTGTATCGCACACAACTCACTTGTGTTCTACTCGTGCAAAACATCAAACCATAGAAAAACCTAGGCTCGGATGCCATTTGTTGGGGAACGAGTAATTTCAAAAATTTCCTCGCACACACAAGATCATGGTGATGTATAGCAACGAGAGGGGAGAGTGTTGTCTACATACCCTTGTAGACCCGAAGCGGAAGCGATCACAACGTAGAGGAAGTAGTCGTACATTCTCCTCGCGATCCGACCGATCCCGACGCCGTTACTCCGGCGCCCCCGAGTTCTTGACACACGTGCAGCTCGATGACGTCCCTCGACTCGATCCAGCCGAGTGTCGAGGAGAGTTCCACAAGACGACGGCGTGGTGACGATCTTGATGTTTCACGGCGCAGGGCTTCGCCTAAGCTTCACGACGGTATGACCAAGGTGGAATATGGTGGAGGGGGGCACCGCACACGGCTAAGGAACTATCCGTAGATCAACTTGTGTGTTCTAGGGTGCCCCCCTGCCCCTGTATATAAAGGAGGGAGGGGGGGAGGTGCGGCCGGCCCAAGGGGGGCACGCCGGAGGAGTCCTACTCCCACCGGGAGTAGGAATCCCCCACTTTCCTAGTTGGAATAGGATTGGGGGAGGGAAAGAGGAAAGGCGCCCGCCCCCTCCTGTCCTATTCGGACTGGGGGGGGCGCATGCCACCCCCGGCCGGCCCCTCCTCTTCTCCCTTGAGGCCCATCGAGGCCCATTTACCCCGGGGTTCCGTAACCTCCGGTACTCGAGAAATTCTGTTTTCACCCGAACCATTCGAACTCCAAACATAGGCTTCCAATATATCAATCTTTATGTCTTGACCATTTCGAGACTCCTCGTCATGTCCGTGATCACATCCGGACTCAACTTCTTCGGTACATCAAAATACATAAACTCATAATAACTGCCATCGAAACCTTAAGCGTGCAGGACCCTACGGTTCGAGAACAATGTAGACATGACCCAGAACTATTCTCGGTCAATAACCAACAGCGGGACCTGGATGCCCATATTGGTTCCTACATATTCTACGAAGATCTTTATCGGTCGGACCGCATAACAACATACGTTGTTCCTTTGTCATCGGTATGTTACTTGCCCGAGATTCGATCGTCGGTATCCAATACCTAGTTCAATCTCGCTATCGCAAGTCTCTTTACTCGTTCCGTAATACATCATCTCACAGCTAACTTATTAGTTGTAATGCTTGCAAGGCTTCAATGATGTGTATTACCGAGAGGGCCAGAGATACCTCTCCGACAATCGGAGTGACAAAACCTAATCTCAAATACGCCAACCCAACATCTGCCTTTGGAGACACTGTAGTACTCCTTTATAATCACCCGATTACGTTGTGACGTTTGGTAGCACCAAAGTGTTCCTCCGTAAACAGGAGTTGCATAATCTCATAGTTACGAGAACATGTATATGTCATGGATAAAAAGCAGCAGCAACATACTAAACGATCGTGTGCTAAGCTAATGGAATGAGTCATGTCAATCGATCATTCTACTAATGATGTGACCTTGTTAATCAAATAACAACTCCTTGTTCATGGTCGGAAACATAACCATCTTTGATTAACAAGCTAGTCTAGTAGAGGCATACTAGTGACATGTTGTTTTGTCTATGCATTCACACATGTATCATGTTTCCGGTTAATACAATTCTAGCATGAATGATAAACATTTATCATGAAATAAGGAAATAAATAATAACTTTATTATTGCCTCTAGGGCATATTTCCTTCAGGTTGCCCCAGCGAAACCAAGTTATCTGAGATGGTCCCAAACACCCATCACATTCGACCAGTCTGATCACCCGACTCATATCGCCACTCCTGGGAGGCAAGCGTTGGTGGTCGACCCAATTGTCGAAGGCACTCGACTGACGAAAGTGCTGATGGACGGTGGTAGCGGACTGAACTTGTTGTATGCAGACACACTGAAAGCAATGGGCATTCCAATGTCCCGATTGAGCACCAGTAACATGAGCTTTCATGGAGTTATACCGGGAAAGAAGGCCGAGTCACTCGGCCAAATAGCTCTGGACGTGGTGTTTGGTGATTCAAAACATATTCGCAAGGAAAAGTTGACGTTTGAGGTCGTGGATTTTCAGAGCGCGTATCACGCCATTTTGGGGAGACCAGCTTACGCATGGTTCATGGCTCGACCATGTTACGTGTACCTCAAACTGAAGATGCCCGGTCCCAAAGGAGTGATCACTGTCACCGGTGATCGGAAGAAGGCAGAAGAGTGTTTTCAGAAGGGCTCAAAGATTGCCGATTCCCAGGTGACAGCGGTCGAGTTTGAAGAATACAAGCAAAACGGAGATCCGAGTGATTTGCTGCGATCTAAAAAGCCCGCCACAGAATCTGCATTTCAGTTGTCCGGTGAGACGAAGCCTGTCCACATTCACCCGACCGACCCCAATGCAGCCCCGACCCACATCTCCACAACACTCGATCCGAAATAGGAAGAAGCGCTCATCCAGTTCCTCCGTGAGAACTGGGACATTTTTGCATGGAAGCCAGCTGACATGCCAGGTGTTCCCAGGGGACTGGTTGAGCATCGCCTTAGGGTCGACTCATCAGCAAAACCAGTTAAAGAGCATCTTCGGCGGTCCGCCGTCTAGAAGAGAAAGGCTATTGGTGAGGAAGTGGCTCGACTGTTGGCGGCAGGATTTATCCGAGAGATATACCACTCCGAGTGAATCGCTAATGTCGTCATGGTTCCTAAGAAGGACAAATCACTCCGAATGTGCATTGATTTCAAGCACATAAATCGGGCCTGCCCGAAAGATCATTTTCCTCTCCCTCGCATTGATCAAATTGTTGACTCGACCACGGGGTGCGAGAGATTATCTTTTCTAGACGCCTATTCCGGGTACCATTAGATCCGTCTGTACGGACCCGATGAGATAAAAACAGCTTTCATCACTCCATTCGGGTGCTTCTGCTATATCATCATGCCATTCGGTCTCAAGAATGCCGGAGCCACATTTATGCGAATGATTCAGAAGTGTTTACTCACTCAAATCACTCGGAATGTGGAAGCGTATATGGATGATATCGTGGTCAAGTCACGAAAAGGTTCCGACCTGCTCGCTGACCTGGCCGAAACATTTGCCAACCTCAGAAGGTATGATATCAAGCTCAATCCATCAAACTGCACATTCGGAGTTCCTGGTGGCAAGTTACTCGGTTTTCTCGTTTCCGAGCGAGGGATCGACGCTAATCCAGAGAAGATCGGCACCATTCTCCAAATGAAATGCCCTGTGCGAGTGCACGATGTCCAGAAGCTTACTGGATGCTTGGCCGCATTAAGTCGATTCATCTCACGACTCGGTGAAAAGGCATTGCCTCTTTACCGACTGATGAAGAAGGCGCAAGTTCGAGTGGACTCCAGAAGCTGATGCATCGTTTGTCGAGCTAAAAGCTCTGCTCTCCACTCAGCCGGTGCTTGCTGCTCCAATCAGTAAAGAGCCTCTGTTGCTTTATATCGCAGCCACAGGACAAGTCATCAGCACAGTACTTACGGTCGAGCGGGAAGAGGAAGGGAAAGCCTTCAAAGTTCAACGATCAGTATACTATCTGTCTGAAGTTTTAACCCCGTCCAAGCAGAGATACCCTCATTATCAGAAGCTTGTGTATGGGATATAGATGACAACGAAGAAGGTTGCTCATTATTTCTCTGATCATTCCATCACAGTCGTCAGCGACGCTCCACTTTCAGAGATTCTGCACAATAGAGATGCAACTGGTCGATTGGCGAAATGGGCGATTGAGGATTTCCTCGCTGAGTGGATTGAACAACAGTAGCCGACTGAAGTTCACTCGGAGCATTGGACCATGTTTTTTTATGGCTCTAAGATGCTAAATGGTTCTGGTGCTGGGGTGATCTTAGTTTCCCCCAGAGGAGATAAGCTCAGATATGTGTTCCAGATTCACTTTGATTCCTCCAACAATGGGGCAGAGTACGAGGCCCTTCTGTATGGGTTGCGCATGGCCATTTCACTCGGCGTCCGTCGCCTTATGGTTTATGGCGACTCAGATCTAGTGGTCAACCAAGTGATGAAGGTGGGGCGAAGAAGCCCAGCCATGACTGGATACTGCAATGCAGTGAGGAAGCTGGAAAAGAAGTTTGAGGGGTTAGAGCTCCATCACATACCCCGACTGAAAAATCAAGCAGCTGATGATCTGGCGAAGATAGGTTCCAAGAGAGAAGCCATTCCGAGTGGTGTGTTCTTGGAGCATATACACACTCCGTCAGTCAAAGAAGATCCTTTCACCGAAGAAGCTCCACAGCCCAAGAGTGCCACAGATCCGACTGAAGTTGAGGTCCCAGCAGTGGTCGACTTGGTCATGGAGGTCTGAGTGGTCATTCCCGACTGGACAGTTCCATATATCACATATATCCTGAGAAAAGAGCTCCCACAGGATGAGGAAGAGGCCTGACAGATCGTCCGTCGATCCAAAGCCTTTACCGTAATCAAAGGAAAGTTATACAGGGAGAGCGCGACTGGAGTTGGTCATAAATGCATAACGCCAGAAGAAGGTCGAATCATCCTTGATGATATCCACTCGGGGACCTGTGGTCATCATGCGTCCTCTCGGACCATCGTGGCCAAAGCATACCGAGCCGGATTTTACTTGCCAAAGGCGAATGAGATGGCAAAGGAAATAGTGGACAAGTGCGAAGGATGTCAGTTCTACTCAAATATGTCACACAAGCCTGCGTCAGCTCTGAAGACCATTCCACTCGTCTTGCCTTTCGCAGTATGGGGGTTGGACATGGTCGGTCCCTTGAGAACAGGTCGAATTGGTTTCACGCATGTACTGGTGGCAGTCGACAAGTTCACCAAGTGGATGGAAGCTAAGCCTATCAAGAACCCTCACGCCGGTACTGCTGTTAGCTTCATCAGGGAACTGATATTCAGATATGGAGTCCCGCACAGCATCATTACAGATAATGGGTCGAACTTTGACTCGGAGGAATTCAGGGATTTCTGCAACTCTCAAGGCACACGAGTCGACTACGCTTCAGTCGCCCATCCGCAGTCAAATGGACAAGCAGAGCGAGCCAATGGCCTGATCCTCAAAGGGTTGAAACCCCGATTGATGCGTGATCTCAAGCATGCGGCTGGAGCATGGGTTGACGAACTTCCCTTGGTGCTTTGGGGACTACGGACCACGCCTAATCGGTCGACCGGAAGAACTCCATTCTTCTTGGTCTATGGAGCTGAAGCAGTCTTGCCGAGTGATCTTCTTCACAATGCTCATCGAGTTGAACTCTACAACGAAGCGGAAGCTGAACAAGCGCGGCAGGACGCAGTCGACCTTTTAGAGGAAGAAAGGGCGTTGGCTCTGATCCGATCGACTTTCTACCAACAAGATTTGCGTCGCTTCCACGCCAGAAATGTGAGAGGTCGAGCCTTCCAGGAAGGAGATCTGGTTCTCCGAGTGGATCAGCAGAAACAACACAAGCTTGCTCCTTCTTGGGAAGGACCCTTCATCGTCACCAAGGTTCTCCACAACGGGGCATACCGTCTCTACAATGTCAAGCACAATATCGACGAGCCCCGAGCTTGGAACGCGGAACTACTCCGCCCATTTTACACTTAAAGTTTTCACTCGGATGAGTTGTAATAAAATACTTCTGTAGTTCATGGATTACAAAAAATAGTGTCATAATTTCTCCATAATTTTTGTCACTTTTTAATTGTCCAATAAAATTTTCCCCTCAGTGGGTGACTTAGCCGCGAATCCGTTACGCCTAAGTTTGTAAAAAATCCTTACCGAGTGGTGAGCCAGCCTCCCACTTGGGGGCTTAGCTGCGAATCCGTTTCGCCTAAGTTTCAACAAAATCCTACCGAGTGGTAAGCCAGACTTCCACTCGGAGGCTTAGCTACAGTCCAAGTACTCGCCTAAGTTCAAATAAAATCCTACCGAGTGGTGAGCCAGACTCCCACTCGGAGGCTTAGCTACAGTCCAAGTACTCGCCTAAGTTCAAATAAAATCCTACCGAGTGGTGAGCCAGACTCCCACTCGGAGGCTTAGCTGCAGTCTAAACACTCGCCTAAGAACAAATACAACGTGCGCTCGTAAAGAGGAAGAGGTGCAGGTCGACTGCGACCCTCTCCTCTGAGCTACGCCACAAATACAACGTGCGCTCGCGAGGAGGACGAGGTACAGGTCGATTGCGACCCTCTCCTCTGAGCTACGCCACAAGTACAACATGCGGTCGCAAGGAGGACGAGGTGCAGGTCAACTGCAACCCTCTCCTCTGAGCTACGCCACAAATACAACATGCGCTCGCAAGGAGGACGAGGTACAGATCGACTGCGACCCTCTCCTCTGAGCTCCGCCACAAGTACAGTGTGAAAATCCTACCGAGTGAAGAGCAAACCTCTCACTCGGGGGCTTAGCTGCAGCCCAGTGCTCGCCTAAGGTATAAAAAATCCTACCGAGTGAAGAACAAACCTCTCACTCGGGGGCTTAGCTGCAGCCCCGTGCTCGCCTAAGGTATAAAAAATCCTACCGAGTGAAGAGCAAACCTCTCACTCGGGGGCTTAGTTGCAGCCCAGTGCTCGCCTAAGGTATAAAAACCCTACCAAGTGAAGAGCAAACCTCTCACTCGGGGGCTTAGCTGCAGCCCCGTGCTCGCCTAAGGTATAAAAATCTTACCGAGTGAAGAGCAAACCTCTCACTCGGGGGGCTTAGCTGCAGCCCAGTTCTCGCCTAAGTGTATTAAGGAATAAGTCGACTGCAATAAGCGTCTTGCTTTAAACCTGCAAAAGACATTTCACGAATAAAACAAGCGTATTCAAATGATGAATCCAAGTTCAGATCAATACCTAAAGGAACCGAAAGTGCTCAGGCGCTAAGCCTGTTAAGGTTTATCGGTTACAAAATCACTCGGCATACCGAGGCAAATTTAAAGGGTCGAGCTCAAAGAAGTTTTTTACCCCTCCTGTGGAGGGCTGGAAGGCGCAACAAACTTGTCGAGATCAATTCTGTCCGCAATCCGAGTGGCGGCAGCGATGAAGGTCTCCGTGAAGGACCTGAAGTCGTGCTTCTTGGTGTTGGCCACCCGAAGAGCCGCCAACTTATCTTCTCGCGCATCTTTGCAGTGGACTCGAGCCAGACACAGAGCAACATCTGCGCCACACCTCGCAGAGGAATTTTTCCACTCTTGCACTCGACCAGGAACTGTGTTTAGTCGAGCCATCAGCGACTCGAGGTCATTCTGGAGTGTCTCCCTAGGCCAGAGTATGGTGTCGATGCGAGAAGTGGCGACCTTCAGCCTTGCAAGATAGTCAACGACATCTGCAACACGAGACTCGAGTCGGAACACATTCATGGCAACTTCATCGTTCACCGGAGAGTTGACGGGGTCAAGGTTTGGTTCCAGCCGACTAGTTTCCTCTTCAAAGTTTTGGCAAAATTCAGCAAGGACAATAACCGAGTCAAGGCAATGGTCGAATGGAAAGATCACTGTTGAAAATGATTGTCGCGCGTAAAGGATTACCTTCGAGCATAAGGAACAACTTCTTGGCAAGTCCACTCAGGAAGGCCTCCAGATCATTTTTCTTCCCAGTTAACTGACTGACCTTATCGGTCAAGGCAGCTTTGTCAGTTTTCAGTCGACTGACTTCCTTGTTGGCAATTCCAAGAGCAGCTTTCAGATTAGTATTCTCTTCTTCGAGCTTGGTGACTGAAGCTAACTTCTCGTCAGCAAGCTTGATCTTCTCAGCTAGCTCAAGGTCTTTTTCTTCCGGGCCTCCTTCACCTTACCCGCAAGTTACAAAGAAGATCAGATTTTGAAACAAATGAAGGGAAAAGCAGTTGTCGAGGTCTCACCAAACATACCTTTGGTCTCCTCTTTTGCCTTCGTCGATTCTCTGAACCAGCTTCGATCCAGCTCGAGCTGAATGTGCTTGTTCTCTAGCTCAGTGTAACGAGCCGCAAGGTCACAGGATTTCTGCGAAGAACCAATCGATAAAATATCAAGGATAATTCACCTCCGAGTGGATAAGAGAAAATCATGCGTTTCTAAGACTACAGCCGAATACAAACATTCGACCGTAGTCTCGGGGACTACACCGAGTGGGTGCACTCAGCGTGCCCCCACTAGTTCTATTAAAGACAGAGTCGACCATCGACCCCAAAAAAACCAGGGACGATTCTTTAGATCGTAATCGATCGCAAGCGATGACCACGCCTCGGGACTACACCTGGGTGCACTCAGCGTGCCCCACCGGTTTGGGAAATCCATTCGCCTCGGTCGAGCGCGGAAAGACTTTACTTATAAAGCCTAAGGCCGATCGCCAAGAGTCGACCTTAGCTTTGGGGATTACACCGGCGGGTGCACTCAGCGTGCCCGCTAACACGGAGTTTCAATCGACACACCCAAAGGTGTAATCGATTCCGAAAGAAAAGTTTTTGATAGCATATCCTAACAGTAATGCGATGGTCGATCGACCAACATTGCTTTGAAGGGCGGAGCTGGCATCGTAAGCTGCCCGACATGCTTCCGGATGGCCTTCACCGCTCCATCATAACCCCCGCCATGACGCTTCCTTCGCAAAGATCGGCTTGGTCCTCCGGACGTGGTGCGTCGTGAAGAGAGAAGGTTGTGCGGCACTCGACAAAGCAGGATGAGCACTCGCCAACGGCACCGCGAAGACACGGTGTGTCGAGTGGTGTTCTCTCCTCCGCGACAGAGTCTCGGCGCCGTCACATCCTGTGCCACCCTGCCGCAGACGCTTTCCTGCTCCTCCTGTGCTTCAAGTTCCTCATCGCCATCATCATCGGGAAGAGTGATAATGACATTGGATGAGACTACAGAAAAGAATCAGAATTAGGGACGAAGAGTCAATCGACTAAAAACGGAATTAAGAGTATAGTACCAGGGTTTGAGGTTGCGGCGTCCTCCATCTCATGGTCGTCAGCCCTGGCTGAGCTCTCAGAAGTAGCAGCACTGCAACTCCAAAGAATTAGTCGGCTAACTCAAGTGTCAACCAAAGATAAAGCTCGCACAAAACAAGAAGACTTAAGCAGCATGTTTACCCTGATATGGTGGGGATGGACACCTTCATCTTCGGCAGGAGCTTGGTCGGCTTTGACGGGACCACCCTGGACTGCTTCGGCGCCTTTTCGGTCGGCACCGGAGAAGTGTCCGAGGGCGCTTGGTCGACTGCGCGACAGTCGCAACCCCCTTTCCACGTTCAGTCACAGGGTCATGGGCAAGCTTCGACCGCCTTTCCGAGCGCGGTGGTGCGACCTCCTCCTCCTCCTCTTCTTCGTCCTCCTCCTCATCATCATCATCCTCAGCGGCATCCGAGTCCCACTCCTCCTGGCTCTCGCCTCCGCTCGCTTCTCCCTCTTCAGTCGGAGCATGTGCTCCATTGGGCATCGAGTACAGCTCGGTGAGGGCCTGATAGACATCAAGACAAAGATCAATCGACCAATTTGCGGAGAAAACAGAAATAAGTATGACAAGAGTATGATGGAAGTTAGAGCGGACATACCTTGTCGGTAACGCTGTGATGGTCGAGTGGAGGAATCCTTCTGGCTCCACGGGGGTTATCCTTGTTCCCAGTGACCGCGGCCATCCACCTTTCCACCGTGGCATCGTCGACTGCTTCTGGATAGATCCGAGTCTCATCTTCAGTTCCGCAGTACAACCACATACAATGGCTCCGGAACTGAAGAGGCTGGATACGCCGCCTAAGAAAGACCTCCAAGAGGTCCATACCAATTACTCCATCTCGAACCAACTGAACTACGCGCTCCATCAGCATCTTCACGTCGGCTTTCTCCTCCGGAATCACCTTCAGAGAGGAGGGTTTGTTCACTCGGTCCATGGTAAACTGAGGGAGTCCACTCGACTACCCCGGCGTCGGCTCATTCTGGCAATAGAACCAGTCGATTGCCACCTCGACCGACTCGGGAACGCCATGGCTGGGAAGGTGCTCTTGTTCCTCATCCGGATCCCAGCACCTCCACACATCTGAAAAACTTTGGTTTTATCGTCGCTGGGCTCGCCTTCTTCACGGTCCGAGAGCGACACGTGAATATGTGCTTGAACAAGCCCCAGTGCGGTCGGCAACCCAGAAAATTCTCACACATGGACACGAGCACGGCAAGATAAGCGATAGAATTCGGGGTGAAGTGGTGGAGTTGTGCTCCAAAGAAGTTCAAGAAACCACGGAAGAAAACACTCGGTGGCAAAGAAAATCCGCGGTCGACGTGGTAGCCGTAAGCACGACTCACCATCTTCGGTGGGGCTGCCACTTTTTCCCGAAGCCTTGCGGCTCCATGGGGATCGACCATCGTTATTATATCGAGGAGATCCGTCTCCGTGATGGTCGACCGGATCCAATCTCCCTGGACCCAGCCGTTCGGCAGACGAGATCTAGATGAAGACCCACCGCGACGGGTGGTTCTCCCCTTCGCCTTCTCCGTCGCCGACGCCTTCTTCGCGCGTTCCAGCGCCGTCGTCTTCTCCTTCACCATGGTTGTCGGCGAGACGCGCGAGGAGAGGTTGTGCAGAGGCGAGAGCGGGCGCGTTGGGCGGAGAAGAGGAGAGCAGAGAGGGAATGCAGAGGCACTATTCAAAGACCCTCGTCGGGCGCATTTATAAGATCCCTTCCGAGTGGATGACAGGTGGGCCCGGTCGATCTAATCACATCCCGAAACAGTCGCGCGGATGCGATACGTGGCGAAAAAGGGTTCGCGAGAATCGAGGCGTCTATGCCGTATCCCATCCGAGCGCCGCGGTCCGCCCCGCTTCACGCGCTTCCCCAAATTTCATATCCCGCAGAATCCGCGAACGGCAGATCGGTCTGTCAGACACGGGATTTCCTGCGATCCGTCGCTCGAAAATTGTCAAAGTCCAAAAGATCACTCGACGAAAGGAAAGAATGGATCGAGTTGACTAAAGAAAAGTTGCTAAGCTATCGACAAAGAAGTTATTGGTCCAAGACAGCGCAAGACCAGCACACAAAAGCCAGTCGGAAACAACGTCAACTCCTTCCTCACTCAAGCCTCAATCCATTCGGGGGCTAATGATGGAGTCATATACCTAGGGTAGGGTCATAGGCCTGATCCAAATACCCTACCCAAGGTCGCCCTTAGAAGAGATCACCTTCCAGTCGACCTACGAGGAACCCACTCGACTGACTTGAAGGACTCGACCATGAAGACCCACTCGACCACCAGAAGGTCAAGAAGCACTCTGTACTGCAACGGTCTGTAATTAAGTAGACTTTATGGTAGTTAAGACACTTTATGTGGAGCGCTACGAAGAACGCCTGCACTTAATGTACTTTAAACCCTTCATTACGTGGGCTGGCAGGGGTCCCGCGCACTCTATATAAGCCACCCTCCACAAAGTGTATGGGTTCACACCTCAGCATTTCAGATACACATAATCCACTCGACCGCCTCTGGGCTCCGAGACGTAGGGCTTTTACTTCCTCCGAGAAGGGCCTGAACTCGTAGATCTCTTGTGTTTACAACCTCTCCATAGCTAGGACCTTGCCTCTCCATACCTACCCCCACTCTACTGTCAGACTTAGAACCACGACAATGAGCACTCGACAAACGCATTTCAAGAACATACACAAAGTCCCAGCTATGGACCTAGTGCATCGTCATAACCGTGGTCTCTTGCATTTCCCTACAGGTAATTGGATCTCATATGGAGATGCTTAGTGAAGTAGAATGGCAAAATCGAGTGCAACTACACAAGAACTAGTCTCAGAATCGCTGCTCGAATCGCTTTCTGCAGTTGTTAATCGAAAATGGAAATCTGACTCATACGGAGTCCATTTTGGCTCCACAAGTAGTCAAATTGTTTGTGATGACCATATGCTTCAAAGGATTCTTTCATAGGGAACTTTTGGAGAACTTTTCTTAAGGAGTTCGTTCAGAAACTTGTATAGAAACTTTCTTAATGAGCACTCGACAAACGCATTTCGAGAACATACACAAAGTCCCAGCTATGGACCTAGTGCATCATCATAACAGAGGTCTCTTGCATTTCCCTACAAGTTATTGGATCTCATATGGAGATGTTTAGTGAAGTAGAATGAAAAAAATAGAATGCAACTACACAAGAACTAGTCTCAGAATCGCTGCTCGAATCAGCTTTTGCAGGTTAATCAAACATGGATATCTGACTCATACGAAGTCCGTTTTGCCTCCACAAGTAGGCAAAACGTTAGTCACGACCAGATGCTTCAAAGGATTCTTTCATATGGAACTTTTGGAGAACTTTTCTTAAGGATTTCGTTCAGAAACTTGTATAGAAACTTTCTTAATGAGCACTCGACAAACGCATTTCAAGAACATACACAAAGTCCCAGCTATGGACCTATTGCATCATCATAACCAAGGTCTCTTGCATTTCCCTACAAGTAATTGGATCTCATATGGAGATGTTTAGTGAAGTAGAATGGAAAAAATCGAGTGTAACTACACAAGAACTAGTCCAGAATCGCTGCTCAAATCAGTTTTGCTTGGTTAACTAAAACATGGATATCTGACTCATACGGCGTCCGTTTTGGCTCCACAAGTAGGCAAAACGTTTGTGATGACCAGATGCTTCAAAGGATTATTTCATAGGGAACTTTTGGAGAACTTTTCTTAAGGAGTTCGTTTAGAAAGTTGTATACAAACTTTCTTAATGAGCACTCGACAAACGCATTTCGAGAACATACACAAAGTCCCAGCTATGGACCTAGTGCATCATCATAACCGAGGTCTCTTGCATTTCCCTACAAGTAATTGGACCTCTTATGGAGATGTTTAGTGAAATAGAATGGAAAAAATCGAGTGCAACTATACAAGAACTAGTCCGTAACTGTCGTTCGGAATCAGCTTTGCGCAGTGTTAACCGAAACATGGATATCTGACTCATACGGAGTCCGTTTTGGCTCCACAAGTAGTCAAAACGTTTGTGATGACCAGATGCTTCAAAGGATTCTTTCATAGGGAACTTTTGGAGAACTTTTCTTAAGGAGTTCGTTCAGAAACTTGTATAGAAACTTTCTTAATGAGCACTCGACAAACGCATTTCGAGAACATACGCAAAGTCCCAGCTATGGATCTAGTGCAACATCATAACCGAGGTCTCTTGAATTTCCCTACAAGTGATTGGATCTCATATGGAGATGTTTAGTGAAGTAGAATGGAAAAAATAGAATGCAACCACACAAGAACTAGTCTCA
Organism: Aegilops speltoides; assembly: GCA_021437245.1. Lineage (NCBI taxonomy): Eukaryota > Viridiplantae > Streptophyta > Magnoliopsida > Poales > Poaceae > Aegilops > Aegilops speltoides. The sequence continues at coordinate 320,456,968 of CM038145.1, forward strand.
GAATCGCTGCTCGAATCAGCTTTCTGCAATGTTAATCAAACATGGACATCTGACTCATACAAAGTCCGTTTTGGCGCCACAAGTAGTCAAAACATTAGTGTCGACCAGATGCTTCAAAGGATTCTTTCATAGGGAACTTTTCGAGAACTTTTCTTAAGGATTTCGTTCAGAAACTTGTATAGAAACTTTCTTAATGAGCACTCGACAAACGCATTTCAAGAACATACACAAAGTCCCAGCTATGGACCTAGTGCATCACCATAACAGAGGTCTCTTGCATTTCCCTACAAGTAATTGGATCTCATATGGAGATGTTTAGTGAAGTAGAATGGAAAAAATTGAGTGTAACTACACAAGAACTACTCCAGAATCGCTGCTCGAATCAGCTTCTTGCAGGTTAATCAAACATGGATATCTTACTCATACGGAGTCCGATTTGGCTCCACAAGTAGTCAAAACATTTGTGACGACCAGATGCTTCAAAGGATTCTTTCATAGGGAACCTTTGGAGAACTTTTCTTAAGGAGTTCGTTTAGAAACTTGTATAGAAACTTCCTTAGTGAGCACTCGACAAACGCATTTCGAGAACATACACAAAGTCCCAGCTATGGACCTAGTGCATCATCATAACCGAGGTCTCTTGCATTTCCCTACAAGTAATTGGATCTCATATGGAGATGTTTAGTGAAGTAGAATGGAAAAAATAGAATGCAACTACACAAGAACTAGTCTGTAACTGTTGTCTAGAATCAGTTTTGCGCAGTGTTAACTGAAACATGGATATCTGACTCATACGGAGTCCGTTTTGGCTCCACAAGTAGTCACAATGTTTGTTACAACCCTATGCTTCAAAGGATTCTTTCATAGGGTACTTTTGGAGAACTTTTCTTAAGGAGTTCGTTCAGAAACTTGTATAGAAACTTTCTCAATGAGCACTTGACAAACGCATTTCGAGAACATACACACAGTCCCAACTATGGACCTAGTGCATCATCATAACCGTGGTCTGTTGCATTTCCCTACAGGTAATTGGACCTCATATGGAGATGTTTAGTGAAGTAGAATGGAAAAAATCGAGTGCAACTACACAAGAACTAGTCTCAGAACTCTCGCTCGAATCGCTTTTGCGCAGATGTCAATCAAACATGGACATCTGACTCATACGGAGTCCGTTTTGGCTCCACAAGTAGTCAAAACGTTTGTGACGACCAGATGCTTCAAAGGATTCTTTCACAGGGAACTTTTGGAGAACTTTTCTTAAGGAGTTCGTTCAGAGACTTGTATAGAAACTTTCTTAATGAGCACTCGACAAACGCATTTCGAGAACATACACAAAGTCCCAGCTATGGACCTAGTGCATCATCATAACGGAGGTTGTCGGTGTCAAAACCGGCGGATCTCGGGTAGGGGGTCCCGAACTGTGCGTCTAGGCGGATGATAACAGGAGACAAGGGACACGATGTTTTTACCCAGGTTCGGGCCCTCTCGATGGAGGTAAAACCCTACTCCTGCTTGATTGATATTGATGATATGGGTAATACAAGAGTGGATCTACCACGAGATCAAGGAGGCTAAACCCTAGAAGCTAGCCTATGGTATCATTGTTGTTGTGTCCTACGGACTAAAACCCTCCGGTTTATATAGACACCAGAGAGGGCTAGGGTTACACAGAGTCGGTTAAAATGGTAGGAGATCTACATATCCGTATCGCCAAGCTTGGCTTCCATGCCAAGGAAAGTCCCATCCGGACACGGGACAAAGTCTTCAATCTTGTATCTTCATATTCTTGGAGTCCGGCCGATGATGATAGTTCGGCTATCCGGACACCCCCCTAGTTCAGACTCCTCAAGATCCCCAAACCAGGCTTCAATGACGCATTTAATCCGCCAGATATTGTCTTCGGCGTTGCAAGGCGGGTTCTCCTCCCAAGTTCATGTGCTCACCAATAGTGTCCGGCTCTGTAAAATAAATTCCACATACCATCGTAGAGAGAATAATATTTACACAAATTCAATCTGCTGACGTATTTTGTGGCGTGACGTCACACCACAACCAAGCTTTTACTCGAATTGTTTTCATTATACCACCTCAGCGCGTTTAGCGAAGCGGTTTCCTTGGCACGTCTTGTCGAAGCAGAGATCGTGTTCCCCTTATTCTGGGGTTCCCATCAATACTGACGTGGGTAACCCAACCACGCCATTGATTGTGGCGCTTGGGAGATAAGCGAGTTTTACCAGGCCGGTGGGGACGCATAGTTTCGTCCGCCCATATATAAGGGGATAAGGATCCACCTCTTTTACCTATGCCTTCTTCCTCCTTCGCTTATCCATCTCCGCGCACTCGAGCTCTAGTGCCCAAGTCCGCACATCTCACCTTGACCTTCTCCAGCCATGTCCGGAGCGGGAGGCAAGTGGATGGCCTCATCCGTTATGGAGGGGCACATCAAGAAGCTGCGCAGCGCCGGATATCTATCCAGCGACATCGCGCACCGGCTCCCCGACGAGGGGCTGCTCATCCCCACCCCCGGGCCCCATGAGAGGGTGGTATTCCTTCCTGTCGGTGTCAAAACCGGTGGATCTCGGGTAGGGGGTCCCGAACTATGCGTCTAGGCGGATGGTAACAGGAGACAAGGCACACGATGTTTTTACCCAGGTTTGGGCCCTCTCGATGGAGGTAAAACCCTACTCCTGCTTGATTTATATTGATGATAGGGGTAGTACAAGAGTGGATCTACCACGAGATCAAGGAGGCTAAACCCTAGAAGCTAGCCTATGGTATGATTGTTGTTGTGTCCTACGGACTAAAACCCTCCGGTTTATATAGACACCGGAGAGGGCTAGGGTTACACAGAGTCGGTTACAATGGTAGGAGATCTACAAGTCCGTATTGCCAAGCTTTCCTTCCACGCCAAGGAAAGTCCCATCCGAACATGGGACGGAGTCTTCAATCTTGTATCTTCATAGTCTTGGAGTCCGGCCGATGATGATAGTTCGGCTATCCGACACCCCTAGTCCAGACTCCCTTAGTAGCCCCCGAACCAGGCTTCAATGACGATTAGTCCAGCGCGCATATATTTTCTTCGGCGTTGCAAGGCGGGTTCTCCTCCAAATTCCATGTGCTCGCCGAATAGTGTCCGGCTTCCTCATAAATGTTGCGCTCCTTGGCTTCATCGTCCAATAATGGCCCTCTTCCACGTGTCGTATGAATGCGAAAAGCCAGGGTATTTTTACGTTTTACCCCCATGCTGCATGAATAAGCTGCCTACAAGAGAGGCAAGGATCTAGATCCAAACCACACCATCCTCCTTCCGCGAGTTCTCATTGGAGTGCCTCTGACAAAAATCCATTCCAGCATGGACAGTCGATGAGGCTCCTCCTCTCGTGCTCCCAGCCCTCAGCCAGGAGACTGGAGGAGATGTTCAGTTCCGCACAGCGAGCTGGTGACACTCCAAGCGGAGGGATACCTCCCTCCGGCCTTCATGGTCCCGGTTCGAGCCGGGCTAGCCACCTATAAAGGCGGAAAGCAGGCGGAGAACACCCCCCAATCCCTCCAAAGCAGAGCGGGTGTGTTTCGTCCCTTATCTAATAAGGGGGCTCGGATTTCCCATACATCCATTTCTCTAGGGGATCTTGGAGGTCTACGGACTCCAGCTTCATCACCTTACACCCGCCTCCATTTTGCACATAGCGGGTTTTGTAGCTCTTTGCGAGCTGTACTTGGGCATCGAGCCCCATTTTGCGCTGTGGCAGAGATTGTTTTGCCTCGTACCCCGTTCTCACAAGGGGTCGATATATCAAGTGGGCGGAGCCAAAATATGGCGCATCGCTGGGACCGGATATCTATCCGGAACCCCGAAGAAAGCGTCCGAAGACTGGCCTTCGGAATGGTTTTATACGGAAGACGCTCCACTGCCGGACCCAGTTCGGATCGGCCTTCTAGAGTTCAGCAACGCTCCTCTGAAGAAACGCCTGAGTTGGTGCCCGCGGAGCCCTCAACGGGAAGATGATAGGAGCGTCCAATATCTGATGGGCCAGATAAGGTTACTGGCCCATTCCGGATTGACAATGATTGGAGTCATGGCCACGTGCATTATGCGAGGGGTATAACCGCTCCAATATAGGGGCCACTCCATGTGGGACTTCAACGGGGAGAACGATGCCACCCGCCATGGCCGCAAGGGACCGGGATCGGCTGCCGATCTGGTGAAGATCCTGTCCGGCTTATACAAGGGGGAGAAGGAGGACTTCCTCCGCACGAGTCCATTGAATGGATTCTCCATGAATAACCCTCGGAGCTGGGTAAGCGGACGTTTATCCATCCGATATGTGCTTTCAAAGTTAAGTGTCTTACTTTATGATTTCGACGCAGGAACTGCGCCGGGATGTGGAGGGCATACACAGCCCGACTCCACAACCCGAGGATCCGGGACGATCCATCGATCTAGGCTCCGAGGAGGATCCTGATATAAAGGTGGAGCTGATCGATGGGGTGTTCCACCAACTTAGCGTGGACAATGCCTTAGTCGCCATTATGGCCGACTACCCCGGTTTAACTCCGGCTTCCCAGGTAACTGCGACCGAGGTCTTGTCATTATTACTCGTCCATGCTTATTTCTGAACACTGCATACCAACGGTGTCTCGCAGGAGGTACCTTTAGGGCGGGAAGCCGGATCCGCGGCGGCTGACCAACAAGGGTCCGTTCGGCCCAATAGGAGGAAGAGGAGTGCGGCGCGAGTCGAAACATCGCCGCAACGGTATGGAGCACCACCGTATTTAAGGGAAAGATTTCTGGGAGGTATATTAACGCTCCTAATTCTTCTAGGAGAAAGAGCGCTCGCCGGACTATGCCCGGAGAGGTGGCCAACCAGGCCTCCGCCGGCCAGGCTCCAACACCTGGTCTGGAGGGGGAGGCGAGCGCAAGGCGCAAGCCGGATGCTCCTCCAGCGGAGGATATCGACAGGCTGTCCGCCACCACGTCTAAGGTGGAGAGCGCCATGAATCACAGGCGCCGCCGGACAGTTCTTCGTGACGCGTGTTTCTCCCTAGAGGCATTGAATGCCTTTAATGCAGGAGACGCGCACCTCCATGCCGCTCAAGATCGTTTAACCAAAGCCACGGAGCAGTATGTGAAGGACATACGGGTAAGAAATTTTAATAGTTATATATGCCAGTAGCCCCCGAGACTTGAAATAGTTAGAATAACTGATTTAAGGATCATTTATTATGCAGGATCTTACAGAGAAGAATACCCACCTTTCTCAGGAGCTTCAAGGATGCAAGGCTCAACTTGAGGCCGCACTAGCCGCTGCTTGGGGAGCCACGGAGACCCCCTCTGGTAATACATACTTCGAAAAGATAAGTAGTTTATGAAGTGCGGCTTGTGCGTAAGTCTGACAATAATATTGCAGAGGGTGCCGGACTAGATCCGGACAAGCAACATCTGCTGCGCCAGCTGAAGGCCGGCGAGAAGGTGCTTATGAGGGTGCAGCAGGAGAGGAACAAACTCCAAGATGCCAACACCCAGCAGGGCAAAGAACTAAAAGATGTTCGGGTCCAGCTGTCTGACTCCGTGAAGGAGAATCGGCGGCTTTGTCTCGGCATCTACAGTAAGTGCTTGAGCAAACTCTTTTGAAAAGAAGAGTTCAGCGAGGAAGTCGATTGACAAAAATGTGTCTGTAGGTGTGCTCACAGGTCGTCCTACGGAGGAGATGCCTGGTTCAACGGGTGACCAACTTCCCGAGCTGCTGCAACTGCACGAACGTGTTCGGCAGACGATGAGTGGTGTCGCCCAGGCCTTGTGGCCGTCCGTCTCCCTACCCGAGGGTCTTGGAGGGCTTGCGGAGAAGCTTTAGGGAGCACAGAAGCGCTTCCGTCTGTGGAAGATATCGGCCTGCCGTCAAGGCGCCAGGGAGGCCTGGGCCATGGTTAAGACGCGGTACAAGAAGTCGGATCCGAACCACATGGCCGAGGTCGGACCTGTGGGGCCTGATGGAAAGGAGATCCCTGTGAGCTTAATGTACGGCCAAGTGGAGTTGGCCGCTAAGTATTCCCAATGGGAATATAAATTAGACATCCTGTTAGATGGGATTGAAGAGGAGTACAATCAGTCAATTTGATGATGTATTTTGAAATGACATGTATAATGCCTTCTAGCCGGATTGTAGATCGTTTGTCTTTGCGGACCTTTTCGCTTCAACCTCGAGACCCAATAGTCCGGAGTGTGTCCGAATACCCTCACGGTTACGTAAAAACCGGGGCATGCATGGAGACCAGGCGTAGGGGTCATTAGTGCTTTATTAGACAAGTGCCCAACTAGTTATGTTATATTACATGGTTAGTAAGAAACATCTTCCAGGGAGAGTATTTCCGTTAGGGGTTCCTTTCCCTAGGAGGCATGCCCTAGAGTGCATGTCCGGACTACGAAAAGAGCAGAAAAAGCATCTGGGGGCAGATAAATAAATAAGTAATAAATCATCTTTCAAGTCACCGACCGAATATTCCCTTAAGAATGCTAGCTTTCAGCTTCACCCGGTCGAGGTACACATCCGGTGACCCGGCAAGAATAATCGCAGAGGTGCTCCCTTTACCTCCTAGCCGAACAATCGGGAACGTAGGGGTAAGCACAGGAGCCAGGCAACCCAGCTTGGCCAAAACTTAAGTCATATCGTTGCATATAATGGTGAATAAAAGGCACATGCGGAAGTATGACACATGTGTTGGGCATGAAGCTCGTATAAATAAGCTTCTGTTAAAGAAGCCCCCAGGTATAATTTATGCAAATAGCACATCAAGTGTGTGCGAACAATGCGCAGATCAGCCCTCAAAGGCTTTTACTAAAAGGGGAGGAAAAAGGAGGGAAACAAAAGACAGCGGAAATATAAAAGGTGGACGGAGGGAGGAGACGAACTCTTAGTCCGGCGCTAGGCATAGAATCTTCGGAGACGGGCTGCGTTCCATGGGTTCAGCTCGAGTCGGTTGTCAGATGCGTTACGTAGACGGTATGCTCCACCGGTCAGGACTTGGTCGATGATGAAGGGACCTTCCCATTTGGGCTTAAGTTTGTCCTTTTTCTTGTCCGGCAGGCGTAGAGCTAGCTCGCACAACATTGTATGTTTTGGCCCGTACTTCTCTGCTTTGATATCTTCGAGCCTGCTGTTGATAGAATGCGGAACGGGCTTTTGCCATGTCGCGCTCCTCCTCTAAGGCGTCCAAACTGTCCTGCCAATCCAACTCGGCTTCTCTTTCTTCGTACATGCGCACGCGAGGTGAGTCATGAATTAGATCGTAAGGCAAAACTGCCTCTGCGCCGTATACCATAAAAATGTTGTGAATCCGGTAGTGCGGTTTGGCGTGGTCCGCAGCCCCCAGAGTACGGAGTCAAGATCCTCTACCTAGTGTGTGTTAGATTCCGTGAGGGACCGCACTAATCTGGGTTTGATGCCGCTCATGATTAGACCATTTGCTCGTTCGACTTTACCGTTAGTTCGAGGGTGATAGACTGAGGCGTAATCGAGCTTGATGCCCATATTTTTGCACCAGAGTTTAACCTCGTCGGCCGTGAAATTCATGCAGTTATTAGTGATGATGTTGTGGGGGACGCCATAACGGTGTACTACCCCTGATATGAAGTCTATCACGGGTCCGGATTCGGCCGTCTTAACTGGCTTGGCCTCTATCCATTTGGTGAATTTATCCACCATGACCAATAGTTATTTTTGCTTGTGGGTTCCCCCTTTAAGGGGTCCAACCATGTCAAGCCCCTAGACCGCAAACGGCTAGGTGATGGGTATAGTTTTGAGGGCGGTGGGTGGCATGTGGCTCTGATTAGCAAAGAGCTGGCAACCGACGCATCGTTGGACTAAGTCCTTAGCATCTGCCCGGGTTGTTGGCCAATAAAATCCTGTACGGAAGGCCTTGCCGACAAGGGCCCGGGCTGCGTCGTGGTGCCCCCCGAGTCCGGCGTGAATTTCAGCCAGAAGATTTCGCCCTTCCTCTTTGGAGATGCACCTTTGAAGGACTCTGGTTGTGCTTTTCTTATAAAGCTCTCCCTCATGGACCTTGTAGCCTTTAGATCGCCGAACTATGCAGCGGGCCTCATTTTGGTCTTCAGGGAGTTCCTGCCTAATTAAGTAGGCGAGGAATGGTTCCGTCCACGGGGCAATTACTGCCATTATTTTGTGGGCTAAAGGTGTTATTTCATTGGCTGAGCCACCAATTGTGTCAGAATGTTCGGTGTTGGGCAGTGCGGTTGGTTTCGGATTGTTATTTCTGGACTCCTCTTCCCATACTACGGATGGCTTAAAGAGCCGCTCCAGGAAGATGTTTGAAGGGACGGCGTCGCTGCTTTGCGCCGATCGTGCTAACACGTCGGCTGCCTGGTTGTTATCCCGGGCTACATGGTGGAATTCGAGTCCTTCGAACCGAGCTGACATTTTTAAGACGGAGTTACGGTAGGCTGCCATTTTCGGATCCTTGGCATCAAAGTCTCCATTTATTTGGGATATTGCGAGGTTTAAATCCCCGCGGACCTCTAGGCGTTGAATGCCCATGGAGATGGCCATCCGGAGACCATGTAGGAGGGCCCCGTGTTCGCCGCGTTGTTGGAGTCCGTATATTATTTGAAGTACGATTGATCTGTGTCTCCGGTTGGGGACGCCAAGACGACGCCACCCCAAGCCGCCAACATTTTAGAGCCGCCGGTGCATAATCCAATTGGAGTATGCGCCGTATTTTTAGGGAGTTCGCTTGACCCATTCAGCGATGAAGTCCGCCAAAACTTGCGATTTTATAGCTCGCCGTGGTTTGTAGGTTATATCGAATGGTAAGAGCTTGATGGCCCATTTTGCAATCCTGCCCGTCGCGTCGCGTTGTTTATAATGTCGTTGAGAGGTACTTGGAGGCCATCGTTATCGAGCACTCTTGAAAGTAGTGTCGCAGCTTCCGGATGCTATGAACACTCGCGACGCTTATATTTTGATAATGTGGGTACCGGACTTGCATGGAGTTAAGACAAAGGATACGTAGTACACTCGGTTTTGAAGAGGGAATTTGTGCCCTTCGCTTTCGCGTCGACGACGAGCACCGCGCTTACAACCTAATGTGTTGCCGCGATATATAACAACATTGGTTCGCCCAAGTTGGGCGCGGCTAGGACCGGATTTGTTGCCAATATGGCCTTTATTTCTTCGAGTCACCGTGGCAGCATCCGTCCATTCGAAGTGTTCGGTGCGCCTGAGGAGGCGATAGAGGGGCAATGCCTTTTCTCCCAAACGGGAGATGAAGCGGCTTAGGGCCGCCACGCATCCTGTCAATTTTTGTATTTGTTTGAGGTCTTTTGGGATATCCAATTGTGACAGAACTCGGATCTTGGCTGGGTTTGCTTCAATTCCTCTACCGGATACAATGAAGCCCAAGAGCTTTCTAGCTGGTACGCCGAAAACGCATTTTTCCGGGTTGAGCTTAATGTCGTATGCTCGGAGGTTGTCGAATGTGAGCCTCAAATCGTCTACTAGAGTTTCGACGTGTTTGGTCTTGACAACCACATCGTCTACGTATGCCTCCACTGTTTTGCCGATCTGGGTTGCTAGACATGTCTGAATCATGCGCTGATATGTTGCACCGGCGTTCTTGAGCCCGAAGGGCATTGTGTTGTAGCAGAATGGTCCATATGGAGTAATGAATGCCGCTATGCTTGGTCTGCTCTCGCCATCTTGATTTGATGGTATCCGGAGTATGCGTCAAGGAAGCACAATGAATCGTGTCATGCGGTAGCATCGATGATTTGATCGATGCGGGGAAGGAGGAAAGGATCCTTCGGACAAGCCTTGTTAAGGTCTTTAAAATCGACACAGAGGCGCCAGGATTTGTCCTTTTTTGGTACCATTACCAGGTTTGCTAGCCAGTCTGAATGTTTTATGTCTCTGATGAATCCGGCTTCTAATAGTTTGGCTAGCTCCTCTCCCATTGCCTCGTCTTTTGGGTTCGAAAATCGCCAAGAGCCTGCTTTGATGGCTTGAATCCTTTAGGATGTTTAGGCTGTGCTCGCCAGCTGCGTGGGATTCCCCGCATATCCAAGGGTGCCAAAGTAATATATCCCAATTTTCCCGAAGGAATTCTCGTAGTGCGGCGTCTACATCAGGGTTTAATTGTGCCCCGATGAGGCCATCTTTGTGGGGTCCGTTGGATGGACTTGGAATTTGACTATTTCGTCCGCTGGTTTAAAAGAGGTGGACTTGGATCTTTTGTCGAGTATCACATCATCCCTGTTCACCGTGGAGCACAGCGTGGTGAGTTCCTCTGCCGCTAGGGCTTCGGATAGTGCCTCTAGGGCTAGTGCGGCTGTCTTATTTTCAGCGTGGAGCGCTATGTCCGGATCACTGACAAGAGTGATGATTCCATTGGGGCCGGGCATTTTAAGCTTCATGTACCCATAATGGGGTATGGCTTGGAAAATTGCGAATGCCTCTCGCCCTAATAGAGCGTGATATCCGCTGCTGAACGGGGCCACTTGGAACGTGACCTCCTCGGACCTGTAGTTGTCCGGCGAGCCGAACACCACATCTAATGTAATTTTTCCTGTGCAGCGTGCTTCCCGACTAGGGATTATTCCTCTAAAGGTTGTGCTCCTTCGCTCAATGCGGCTCTAGTCTATTTCCATTTTTTGAAGAGTTTCCTCGTAGATGAGGTTTAATCCGCTGCCACCATCCATGAGTACCTTGGTAAGATGAATGCCGTCCACCATTGGGCTGAGGACCAATGCGGCTGGTGCTCGGGCTGTTCGGAATTTAGGTTCGTAGCTGGCGTTGAAGGTGATAGCCGTGTCGCTCCATGGATTTGTTGTTGCTACTTGGTAGACTTCGGCGAGGCTGCGGATTGTTCGTTTCCACATATTATTTGATGCGAACATCTCGAAGACTGTTACTACCGTACTGGTACTGCTGGGCTGGTTCTCCGGGGCTAAAAGCTCTTCGCCACTTTTGGCCACCTGCCGTAGTATCCAACATGCTCGAAGGCTATGTGTTGGAGTGGCACCCTCTGTACTATGGATTTTACAGGGTCCGCTGAGCCATCCCACCAGTACGGTTCTGTGCCCTTTAGGCGGTTTTTTCTTTTTGGCTTTTGTCCCAGGTGCCTAGGCATGATGCACTCTTTTATTTTGGACTAGGGTTGTGTTCGGAGCCGGATTGTCCCAAAACTTAGTTTCGGTTTTCCAGGCACTCTCCATCGCACAGTACTTTTGTACTATGGACGCCAGGTCGGCGAAGTGTGTAATTTCGCGACGACTTACGGCATTCAAAATTCCCTTGTCCGTGCAATTGTTGCAGAAAATTGAGATTGCGTTTTCCTCACGGCAGTCCTTTATCCTGTCCATAACCAGGAGGAATCTGGCCCAGTAATGATGTACTGTCTCCATGGGCTCTTGCCGAATTTGAGATAGATCTCTTATGTTTGGGTGGGCGGGTGGCATTAAGTCCAGAACCTTGCCCAACTTGAGGCTCAAGGGCCGAAAAGTTTCCGAATTTGGAAGCTCGGATTGCTGGATGTTGTCCAACGAATCTGGTCCGCTGCCTGACTTTAGGTTCAGTACTTGATTGACTCCGTCCCTCCGCAGGAATCCGGCATGGAGGGATCAGGAATCCGGACATAACTGGTCTTCAATATAGAAGAAGAGTCGCCGCTTTGTTCCTCCACCACCGCAACGTGGTGGGTAGCCTGGGGAGAGTTGATCTCTCTCAGATCGGTTTTAAGCCCAATCTGATTGTAGTCTGTGGCGACTCCAGGGCGGCGATGCGATCCAAGAGCTCGTTTAAGGAGGAGAGCTCCATCGGATCTAGCAGCTTGGTGAATTCCGAGTTGACGTGAAGATCGCTTTTGATGACCTGAGAGGTCGTCGTCGGAGCGGCGGCCGAACAGACGGCCTTAAGAAAACCACCTAGCCGGATAGTTTGTCCGGTGGCCAAAGCTCCCTTGGCAATGGTACCGTCTTTAAAGACGGGATTAGGCATCTTTCCTGATTGTGACGGCACAAAGGAACTCTCAATGAAAGCACCAATGTCGGTGTCAAAACCGGCGGATCTCGGTTAGGGGGTCCCGAACTGTGCGTCTAGGCGGATGGTAACAGGAGACAAGGGACACGATGTTTTTACCTAGGTTCGGGCCCTCTCGATGGAGGTAAAACCCTACTCCTGCTTGATTGATATTGATGACAGGGGTAGTACAAGAGTGGATCTACCACGAGATCAAGGAGGCTAAACCCTAGAAGCTAGCCTATGGTATGATTGTTGTTGTGTCCTACGGACAAAAACCCTCCGGTTTATATAGACACCTGAGAGGGCTAGGGTTACACGGAGTTGGTTACAATGGTAGGAGATCTACATGTCCGTATTGCCAAGCTTGCCTTCCACGCCAAGGAAAGTCTCATCCAGACACGGGACGGAGTCTTCAATCTTGTATCTTCATAGACTTGGAGTTCGGCCGATGATGATAGTTCGGCTATCCGGACACCCCCTAGTCCAGGACTCCCTCACTTCCCCATTTCCTCCGCAGACTGGGCTTCCCACTCCACCCCTTTGTCCGGGGGCTCATGTTCTACTACGGCCTGGATTTCCACGATCTGGCCCCAAATTTTATCCTCAATATCTCAGCGCTTATCGTCGTGTGCGAGGCCTTCCTCTGCATCCAGCCCCACTTCGGCTTGTGGCTAAAGACCTTCAATGTCAAGCCGAAGGTTGTGAAGGGCAGCCAAGCGGAGTGCAGAGGCGCCTGGTGGGCAAATGCCCAACGCCACCTGCTCGAGGGCGCCTTCGTGGAGTCCATCAAAGGGTGGCAATCGGGTGGTTCTACATCACCGAGCTGCGTGACCCTAAATGGGCAGCGCCCCAATTCAGATCTGCATCCCCATGCAGCTCACATCCCGGAAAGAGAAGGGCCTGCTATGGGGTAGTTCAAGAGCCGACCGACTCGATCTGCCTCCAAACCCTCGTGAACAAGAAGCTAAAGCTTGTGAACGTGATCCGTGTTATGCTCGTCGCGGATTCTCCCCGCCAAGAATGGGACTTCAATTTGTGGGAGTTTGATCCGCACAACACCGACCTTGAGCGGCTCTTCACACTACGCACAAAGAGGCCTCGAGGGTGCTGTTCAAGGGCGCTGGCTCCCGTGATCCGCCATCAAGATCGCGGATTCAGCTCGCAGCCCGCCGGTGGCGAGGTAAGCCATGTTATCCTTTATGGGACACTTGCTTTTCATGTTTTGACCTTATGCGGATCTAAACTCCCAATACCTTTAACAGGCTTGGCAGATTTACATCCGACAGGTTAACCGTCCGGCCCACTTCCGTAAGACCCAGCGGATGCCCGCTTGACAGGATGCAGGTCCCGCACTTTACGTGGTGCCGGATAACAAGGCCAAGAAGAAGGCCACGGAACCCAAGGAGTTCCCGCGCCGTGGTATCGGACTCATCGCCCAATGACTTCGAGGCTAACTCCTCCCACGAGGACGAGGAGGAGGAGAAGAGGCCTCTCCCAGCCGGGAGAGAAGAAGAGGAAGGCCTCCCAACGGGGAGGCCAAGGGTCCAAGAAGGAAGGACCCTTCCGCGGATCGTTCTCGCTAACGCCGGCGACGGTGACGGGAGTGTCCTCAAGGGCCAAGCCTCGGCGAGATCTTAAGTATCCGACTCCTAGATGATTGATAATTTTTCTTTCTGTCGCATGGTGTCTTTCTAATGCCGCATACAACCCTGTAGTCCGCCCAAGGACGATCTTCCCGCTTCGTCGAGCGGGTCCTTGGGTACGTCGGATATGGATTCTCTTCCAACCGCCTCCACCCCCCGTGATGCTGACGACGCCGAGGTGGGATCCCGGGAAGGGACCCACCAGGAGGAGAAGGCCCCGGAGGTGCCGCCGGGCAACCTCCCGGACTTTGTACCGGACTCCGCACCGGAACCCGTAGTGGTTCCGGAGTCCGGCGGGCGGCCCCTTTGTAAGAAGGGCAAGACTGTGACACCGGCGGCCTTTGTCCAACCCGAGGCGCCGGATAACTTGCTGGAGGCGCTCAATGGCGCTTCCATCGAATAAGAACACCGCACTGTCATGAGTGCGGTGATTCAGAAGGTTCACTCGCCAAGAGCGGGCTGACTGAAGCAATGAGCAGCCTTCTAACAAAGCTTTGAGGTAAGAATTTTAAGATATGTAATATAATACCGCATAGACAGAGCCTCGATGCTCGGTTCGTGTTCGGAAAGAAAGGCCGGACCGAGGATCTAAAAAGATATACGCAGGAGTCTTAACAAAAATATGTCAATATGGGAATGCAGGTTGCGCTGCCGACCTCTGCCAAGACCGATCATGGAGGTCAATACCTTGAAGCAGAGCCTCGAGCGGTCCGAGAGCGAGCTCGGCCATGCCAAGAAGCAGCTCGAGGACAAGGAAGGTGAGTAACACCAGATTAAAGTTGTACCTTCTGTAAAAGGATTTGGTTGCAAGAGAAATAACAAGGATAACGTGGTACTCCTGGGCCACGAACGAGGTGGCCACCACAAGGAGGCGGTGTCCGCGGCGAATGCAATGCGGCCGCAAATGAGCCGAGCGAGAGAAGCAGGAGGCGGGTGGCGGAGGTACAGAAGAGCCTGTGCTCGTGGAAAAGCACGAGAGTTTGGAGTGTGACTCGAAGACTCGAGAGTCCGAGCTTGCGTCGGCTCTTGTGAGTGCCAAGGCCGCTAAGGTCGATGCCCATAAGGCCCTCCAGGAAATCGAGGATGTGAAGAAAATAGCGGCGGGTAAGGCATTCTTCATGTAAAGCAAGCATGTTAAAGTGAATTACCTGTTACTTACCCGAATTTGGAGCTCTCCAGGAGCGTTTGCAGATCTGCCTCGCAGTGTGTCCGATGCTGCCGCTTTCTACAGAGTCGAGGAGGGGAGCTCGACGGAGAAGGTATTCTGGTCTCAGTATGCTGAGGCTGGACATCCGGTGCCCCTTAGCGACCAGCTGAAGCAGCCGGTCGAGCTCCACAAGGTGGCCGAACAGGCCATGAAGGGCCTTATAGTTTGGCTATGGCCCCAAGAGGCCATGCCTGGGAGCTACTTCGGCCTGGTGCGGCGGCTGGTGGATGCGTGTCCCTGGGTTGAAGTCATGAAGCACTCCGCCTGCATTGAAGGTGCCCGTCGGGCCCTTGCCCGCGCTAAGGTACATTGGGGCAAGATGGATGCTGAGAAGCTTGTGACGGACGCGCCACCGCCGGGCAAGGAGTATCGCACACCCAAGATGTATTATAAGGGTGTCCTGAAGGGTGCCCGCATTATTGCGGGTGAGTGCTCCAAAGATGTAATATTTGAGTAAACTCACATTTTGTTATCATGTGCGCCAAAAACTTTGTTCGTATGCGCTAAGCAACGCTTGTTAATCTAAAATATTACCTTCTGTGCGGCCGTTTATCAAATCTGAGAGATGGCAAGTCATCGGCTTCAGCCCCCATGCCACGAAAGTGTGGGGTGTTCGGATAAACTTGAGCGCTCTTGTTCCCATTTTGGGTCCATCTAGGAGGCGCTCAACACAACGAACAAGGCAACCGGACTTATAGTGCTTGAACACTCTCACTTAGCCATAGAATTCTATAATTTTAAATTTCGCGAAGCCTAGTGTTCAAGGTCAATTGGGTGCTATCCACGCTGGACCGACAAAGCCATTTCTCGCTCTAAGCGGCATAAGTCTTTAGGGACTCGAAAAAACCTCTCGAACAATGATCGGCTCTCGCCTCATCATGACGGTCAGTTTTAGCTTTCCATCGAGGCGCCGCCCAGCTCAACTGGTCGCAATCGCAGTGGTTCTCCCAAAGGCTACCTTAGCCGATACAACGGAACGTAAGGTACCAAAACATGGGAGCCGCAAACCCAACTCTCGACCCAAGACATGATTCGAGCCGATGCATATAATGCTATAAGTTCGGGTGCCGACTTGTGAAAGTGTTCGGACTTATCACACCATAATATGGGGAACTTAAGCCCCTGGTGTATTTGGCCGTACCGAAGTGTACGGATGCAACATGTCATAAATGAACATATGTATAAGGAAGGAATGCAATTACAAACAAAAAAGTGATGCATTGTTTATTCAAGAAGTACTACCATGAATGCAGAATGATACAAATAGTGCGGTAAGCAAAGGATGGGACTATTAAACATGTCCCCCTCCAGGGGTAGGCTGCGGAATGGTGTATAAAACAGATTTAATGCTCGTAATGGAGACCACCGGATACTGGCCATAGTCTTTCTCCTTCCCTAGCTGTTGATCGTGAGTTCGGCAGTTCATCACGGACAGGCCTCCGTGAACGGAGTCCTGTGGGTAAGAAAAATGAAAAGAAAAAGAAAAGATGACACACTTGGGAGCCCCGTGTGGTTGAGCCGCACTGGGCTGTCGTGGTCGTGCCCCTCCCCTATGCCCATGGTATCTCCAGAGCGTAATGATGTACGCTGGGACCGCCTTGCAATTTTGCAAGGGCCGGGCTGGGGCCGCATTACTACGGCGTGCTCGGAACGTGCTAGGTGGTCTTGTTGTAGGTTACTCCGGGCGCGTTTAGCCGTGTCCGGTCGCTTAACGACCGGACTCGAGAATTGCCTTAAGAGGCTGCACTGTACTTTTGTTGCGAGAGCATTGATGTTCCTCCGCTCGAGAGAGCGCCCGTGTTTCCGCTGATTGTGCCGACTCGAGGGCCCGCATCTTGAGCTTGAGGTATGCGAAAGCGGCACCGCATTGAACTTTGCAAACGTGGTCCGACCGAGCGAGCATGATAGCCGCCGGGAACGGACTATGTCAAGATTAACTCTCGCTCGAAATTATCCGGGATCCAAGACCACTTCCAGTGTAACTAAGCCTGCATAATTGGCTTTACACCTGGTATGACGCCTTTGAAGGTCGTCTTTGTGGGTTTAATCCTTGAGGGTCTATGCGCATCTTGCGCAGTGTATCCCGATAAAGCAGGTTCAGTTGCCGCCGCCGCCCATCGTGACTCGTGAGGTGAAATCCATCGACGATTGGGTCTAAAACCACGCGTGATTCCGCCGTGGCGGATGTTTGGTGGGTGGTCCTTCGATCAAAAGTGATCGGGCAAGAGGACCATGGATTGAACTTTGGGGTGATCGGGCGCCATCGCAGATATCGCCCTCGAGTGTACGCTCCACTCCCTTTGGGTATGTGGGTTGCGATATCATGTTCACCGTCCGCACTCGTGGGGAAACCCTTCGTCCTCTATTGTTCGGGCGGCGGGTCTCTTCCTCGCCATCGCTATGCAGCCCTTGTCATTGTTTTTGGCAATTAACTTGCTCGCCGCTTGAATACCCAACAATCCTGTTGGTGTGATTAGCTGGCTTTTCGGGGTGCCGTATCCGCAAGAGCGGTCAAGTATTCGGTCCAAATTGGACGGACCCGAGTAGTTCCTTTGAATGGCTTTTTCCACGACCGGTTTGAGCCTCAATCCGGCGCTGACCGCCAGATCCTCGCAGTTATCGCCATTAACGCTGCCTTTGCTCTTGTTATGACGCGACCGCCATTGCGGTCCTTGGTATCCGGACCGCAGAATTTTTGCCGAGGTTGTTATCGCGGGCTAGCCAGCTGTCCTCTCCCGCCAGAAGCGGGTCATCGCGATGTGAGGGCTGCCATGGATTTCGCTTTTCCTGCCCTAGGTGCCGGCAAGCCACTCGTCACGGATGTTATGTTTGAAGGCGGCGAGGGCCTCTGATCCGGACAATGACAATTTGATTTTTCTTTGTTAAGAACCGTGTCCGTAATTGTCCGCCGATTCGTCTGGTTGCTGAATTATGTGGCTTAGGTCATCGACGTCTGGTGGTCACACATATGTGCCCTGGAAGTTGTCAAGGAGTGCGGCTTCCAGGTCCTCCCAACACCCAATTGATTCTGCTGGCGAGCTGTTAACCCAATGTCGAGCTGGTCCTTTAAGCTTGAGTGGGAGATATTTGATGGCGTGTAGATCGTCACCGCGGGCCATGTGGATATGAAGGAGATAGTCTTCGATCCAAACCACGGGGGGCTGTTGTGCCATCGTAGGATTCAATGTTCACGGGTTTGAACCCTTCGGGGATTTGATGATCCATTACTTCATCTGTGAAGCATAGTGGGTGTGCGGCGCCTCTATATTGGGCTATATCACGACGTAGCTCAAGCGAGCTTTTTTATCGTGTTCGCCCGGCCGAGTTGTTGATCCGGCGCGACGGTCGTCGTCGCGCATCGTGGGGCGCCCACGCGATCCGTAGATCGATCTTGATTGTCTTGCCTTATCCTCCAATATGTCTTGCAAGTCTGGCACATTCTCCCATGGCTTCGTACTTTTCGAGCGATGCCGGGGTACGGTTCTAGTGGAGGGCCTAGAGGCCTCTCTATCACGGCCACGAGGTGGTTGGTCAGCCGTATTGTGCGCTGGTGATGCAGGTTTATATGCCTCCTCCTCTAATCGGGGGAGCAGCTTGCGTTTGGGGTAGCTTTTGGAGGGGCGTTCGAGTTCATGCTCTTCGGTCGCGAGGACGTCGGTCCATCTGTCGGCTAGCAGATTTTGATCAGCTCTAAGCTGTTGCTGCTTTTTCTTGAGGCTGTTTGCCGTGGCCATAAGCCTGCGTTTAAAACGCTCTTGTTCGACGGGATCCTCAGGCACGACGAATTGGCTGTCGCCGAGGCTTGCCTCGCCTCCCGAGGGAGGCATGTAATTATCATCCTCTACCTCTTCGCCCCGCCGCCTCTCATGAGGGCTGGCTTCTTCGCCCTCCAAAGGGTGAATTTTGCTGGAGGGGTTGTCTTCGCACCGCCTGGGTGTTATTGTCTCGTGCCGTAATCTCCATTCTTGCCGTGGCGGATTTAGAGCGGCGCCGCTGACGCCGGGCGTTAGGCTGTTTCTTGAAGGATCCTCCTCCGCTATTCCATCGCCATTCCCATCCTTTGGGGTGTCCACCATGTATATGTCGATGACGAGGTGGCTTTCAAAGGCCCAAGAGGGCGCTGGTTCTGGTCGCCTCCGCACCGCCGCCCATACCGTCGATGTCTTCGGAGTCGTAGTCTAGCATGTCGGTTAGATCGTCGACAGTGGCTACAAAGTGGATGGTGGGTGGGCTTTGAATTTCTTCGTCGTTCGCATCCCAACCGTCCTGATCGTGACCCGGCTAGTGCTCTCCTGATAACGAGAGATACTTTAGCGAATTCAGGATATCGCTGAAAGGCGAGTGCTGAAAGATGTCCGCGGCGGTGAACTCCATGATCGGCGCCCAATCGTATTCGATTGGTAGGGGCGCAGGAGGTTCGGAGTCCGGCGAGGAGTCCGGCACCTCGGAGTCACGAGCTTCACAAGGGACAAGGTCGGTATTCGGCTCCTTCGCCGTCGATGTAGCAGCCCCCGAGGCGGTGTGTAGCCACCCATCCTCGATCCGCGCAATCGGCTCAATTAAGGGTTGAGCGACTCAGAGGCGGCCTCCGTGACACCGTCCGGCAGCAGAGCTAAATCAAGCCCATCGAGACAGTGCCGCGCGCTTGGCTGTGGCTCGAATCCGTCGAAGATCAAGTCTTCGCGGATGTCAGCCGTGAAGTTCAAACTTCCGAATCTGACCTGGTGGCCAGGGGCGTAGCTTTCAATCTGCTCCAGATGGCCAAGCAAATTAGCCCGCAGTGCAAAGAAGCCGAATACGAAGATCTGTCCGGGGAGAAAGGTCTCACCCTGGACCGCGTCGTGGTTGATGATCGAAGGAGCCATCGGGCCTATATGCGACGGCACAGACGAACTCTCAATGAAAGCACCAATGTCGGTGTCAAAATCGGTGGATCTCGGGTAGGGGGTCCCAAACTGTGCGTCTAGGCGGATGGTAACAGGAGACAAGGGACACGATGTTTTACCTGTGTTCGGGCCCTCTCGATGGAGGTAAAACCCTACTCCTGCTTGATTGATATTGATGATATGGGTAATACAAGAGTGGATCAACCACGAGATCAAGGAGGCTAAACCCTAGAAGCTAGCCTATGGTATGATTGTTGTTTGTCCTACAGACTAAAACCCTCCGGTTTATATAGACACCGGAGAGGGCTGGGGATACACAGAGTCGTTTAGTATGGTAGGAGATCTACATATCCGTATCGCCAAGCTTGCCTTCCACGCCAAGGAAAGTCCCATCCAGACACGGGACGAAGTCTTCAATCTTGTATCTTCATAGACTTGGAGTCCGGCCGATGATGATAGTTTGGCTATCCGGACACCCCCTAGTCCAAGACTCCCTCAGAGGTCTCTTGAATTACCCCACAAGTAATTGGATCTCATATGGAGATGTTTAGTGAAGTAGAATGGAAAAAATAGAATGCAACTACACAAGAACTAGTCTCAGAATCGCTGCTCGAATCAGCTTTTATGCAAAGGTTAATCAAACATGGACATCTGACTCATACGAAGTCCGTTTTGGCTCCACAAGTAGTCAAAATGTTAGTGACGACCAGATGCTTCAAAGGATTCTTTCATAGGGAACTTTTGGAGAACTTTTCTTAAGGAGTTCGTTCAGAAACTTGTATAGAAACTTTCTTAATGAGCACTCGACAAACCCATTTCAAGAACATACACAAAGTCCCAGCAATGGACCTAGTGCATCATCATAACCGAGGTCTCTTGAATTTTCCTACAAGTAATTGTATCTCATATGGAGATGTTTTGTGCAGTACAATGGAAAAAATCAAGTGCAACTACACAAGAACTAGTGTGTAACTGTCGTCCGGAATCAGTTTTGCGCAGTGTTAACTGGAACATGGACATCTGGCTCGTACAAAGTCCGTTTTGGCTCCACATGTAGTCAAAATGTTTGTGACGACCATATGCTTCAAAGTATTCTTTCATAGGGAACTTTTGGAGAACTTTTCTTAAGGAGTTCGTTCAGAAACTTGTATAGAAACTTTCTTAATGAGCACTCGACAAACGCATTTCGAGAACATACACAAAGTCCCAGCTATGGACCTAGTGCATCATCATAACCAAGGTCTCTTGCATTTCTCTACAAGTAATTGTATCTCATATGGAGATGTTTAGTGAAGTAGAATGGAAAAAATCGAGTGCAACTACACAAGAACTAGTCTCAGAATCGCTGCTCGAATCGCTTTTATGCAGTGAGGTTAATCAAACATGGATATCTGACTCATACGAAGTCTGTTTTGGCTCCACAAGTAGTCAAAACGTTTGAGACGACCAGATGCTTCAAAGGATTCTTTCATAGGAAACGTTTGGAGAATTTTTCTTTAGGAGTTCGTTCAGAAACTTGTATAGAAACTTTCTTAATGAGCACTTGACAAACACATTTCGAGAACATACACAAAGTCCCAGCTATGGACCGACTGCATCATCATAACTGAGGTCTCTTGCATTTCCGTACAAGTAATTGGATCTCATATGGAGATGTTTAGTGAAGTAGAATGGAGAAAATTGAGTGCAACTACACAAGAACTTGTCCGAATCGTTGTTCGGGATCGCTCACAAGACCGTTAATCAAACATGGATATCGACTCATACGAAGTCCGCTTGCCCACAAGTAGTCGAACGTCTGTGACGACCAGATGCTTCAAATGATTCTTTCATAGGGAACTTTTGGAGAACTTTTCAAGGAGTTCGCTCGAAACTTGTATAGAAACTTTCTTAATGAGCACTCGACAAACGCATTTCGAGAACATACACAAAGTCCCATCTATGGACCTAGTGCATCATCATAACCGAGGTCTCTTGCATTTCCCTACAAGTAATTGGATCTCATATGGAGATGTTTAGTGAAGTAGAAAGGAAAAAATAGAATGCAACTACACAAGAACTAGTCTGTAACTTTCGTCCGGAATCAGTTTTGCGCCGTGTTAACTGAAACATAGATATCTAACTCATACGGAGTCCGTTTTGGCTCCACAAGTAGTCAAAACTTTTTTGACGACCAGATGCTTCAAAGGATTCTTTCATAGGGAACTTCTGGAGAACTTCTCTTAAGGAGTTCGTTCAGAAACTTGTATAGAAACTTTCTTAATGAGCACTCGACAAACGCATTTCGAGAACATACACAAAGTCCCAGCTATGGACCTAGTGCATCATCATAAGCGAGGTCTCTTCCATTTCCCTACAAGTAATTGGATCTCATATGGAGATGTTTAGTGAAGTAGTATGGAAAAAATCAAGTGCAACTACACAAGAACTAGTGTGTAACTGTCGTCCGGAATCAGTTTTGCGCAGTGTTAACTGAAACATGGACATCTGACTCATACGGTGTCCGTTTTGGCTTCACAAGTAGTCAAAATGTTTGTGACGACCAGATGCTTCAAAAGATTCTTTCATAGGGTACTTTTGGAGAACTTTTCTTAAGGATTTCGTTCAAAAACTTGTATAGAAACTTTCTTAATGAGCACTCGACAAACACATTTCAAGAACATACACAAAGTCCCAGCTATGGACATAGTGCATCATCGTAACCGTGGTCTCTTGCATTTCCCTACAAGTAATTGGATCTCATTTGGAGATGCTTAGTGAAGTAGAATGGAAAAAATAGAATGCAACTACACAAGAACTAGTCTGTAACTGTCGTTCGGAATCAGTTTTGCGCAGTGTTAACTGAAACATGAACATCTGACTCATACAAAGTCTATTTTGGCTCTACAATAGTCAAAACGTTAGTGAAGACCAGATGCTTCAAAGGATTCTTTCATACAGAACTTTTGGAGAACTTTTCTTAAGGAGTTCGTTCAGAAACTTGTATAGAAAATTTCTTAATGAGCACTCGACAAACGCATTTCGAGAACATACACAAAGTCCCAGCTATGGACCTAGTGCAGCATCATAACCGAGGTCTCTTGCATTTTCCTTCAAGTAATTGTATCTCATATGGAGACGTTTAGTGCAGTACAATGGAAAAATTCAAGTGCAACTACACAAGAACTAGTCTGTAATTGTCGTCCGGAAACAGTTTTGCGCAGTGTTAACTGAAACATGGACATCTGACTCATACGAAGTCCGTTTTGGCTCCACATGTAGTCAAAATGTTTGTGATGACCAGATGCTTCAAAGTATTCTTTCATAGGGAACTTTTGGATAAATTTTCTTAAGGAGTTCATTCAGAAACTTGTATAGAAACTTTCTTAATGAGCACTCGACAAACGCATTTCGAGAACATACACAAAGTCCCAGCTATGGACCTAGTGCATCATCATAACCGAGGTCTCTTGCATTTCCCTACAAGTAATTGGATCTCATATGGAGATGCTTAGTGAAGTAGAATGGAAAAAATCGAGTGCAACTACACAAGAACTAGTCTCAGAATCGCTGTTCGAATCAGTTTTTCGCAAAGGTTAATCAAACATGGATATCTAACTCATACGAAGTCTGTTTTGGCTCCACAAGTAGTTAAAACGTTTGTGACGACCAGATGCTTCAAAGGATTCTTTCATAGGGAACGTTTGGAGAATTTTTCTTAAGGAGTTCGTTCAGAAACTTGTATAGAAACTTTCTTAATGAGCACTCGACAAACGCAAGTCGAGAACATACACAAAGTCCCAGCTATGGACCTAGTGCATCCTCATAACCGAGGTCTCTTGCATTTCCGTACAAGTAATTGGATCTCATATGGAGATGTTTAGTGAAGTAGAATGAAAAAATTGAGTGCAACTACACAAGAACTTGTCCAGAATCGCTGCTCGATCGCTTCAAGAAGGTTACTCAAACATGGACATCTTACTCATAAGAAGTCCGTTTCGGCTCCACAAGTAGTCAGAATGTCTGTGAAGACCAGATGCTTCAAAGGATTCTTTCATAGGGAACTTTTGGAGAACTTTACTTAAGGAGTTCATTCAGAAACTTGTATCGAAAATTTCTTAATGAGCACTTGACAAACGCATTTCGAGAACATACACAAAGTCCCAGCTATGGACCTAGTGCAACATCATAACCGAGGTCTCTTGCATTTTCCTACAAGTAATTGTATCTCATATGGAGACGTTTAGTGCAGTACAATGGAAAAATCCAAGTGCAACTACACAAGAACTTGTCTGTAATTATCGTCCGGAAACAGTTTTGCGCAGTGTTAACTGAAACATGGACATCTGACTCATACGAAGTCCGTTTTGGCTCCACATGTAGTCAAAATGTTTGTGACGACCAGATGCTTCAAAGTATTCTTTCATAGGTAACTTTTGGAGAACTTTTCTTAAGGAGTTCCTTCAGAAACTTGTATAGAAACTTTCTTAATGAGCACTCGACAAATGCATTTCGAGAACATACACAAAGTCCCAGCTATGGACCTAGTGCATCATCATAACCGAGGTCTCCTGCATTTCCCTACAAGTAATTGGATCTCATATGGAGATGTTTAGTGAAGTACAATGGAAAAAATCGAGTGCAACTACACAAGAACTAGTATGTAACTGTCGTTCGGAATCAGTTTTGCACAGTGTTAACTGAAACATGGATATCTGACTCATATGAAGTCTGTTCTGGCTCCACAAGTAGTTAAAACGTTTGTGACGACCAGATGCTTCAAAGGATTCTTTCATAGGGAACGTTTGGAGAATTTTCCTTAAGGAGTTCGTTCAGAAACTTGTATAGAAACTTTCTTAATGAGCACTCGACAAACGCAAGTCGAGAACATACACAAAGTCCCAACTATGGACCTAGTGCATCATCATAACCGAGGTCTCTTGCATTTCCGTACAAGTAATTGGATCTCATATGGAGATGTTTAGTGAAGTAGAATGGAAAATACTGAGTGCAGCTACACAAGAACTTGTCCAGAATCGCTGCTCGATCGGGCTTCTGCAAGCAGGTTACTCAAACATGGACATCTCGACTCATAATGAAGTCCGCTTCGCCCACAAGTAGTAAGAACGTCTGTGAAGACCAGATTCTTCAAAGGATTCTTTCATAGGGAACTTTTGGAGAACTTTTCTTAAGGAGTTCATTCAGAAACTTGTATAGAAAATTTCTTAATGAGCACTCGACAAACGCATTTCGAGAACATACACAAAGTTCCAGCTATGGACCTAGTGCAGCATCATAACCGAGGTCTCTTGCATTTTCCTACAAGTAATTGTATCTCATATGGAGACGTTTAGTGCAGTACAATGGAAAAATTCAAGTGCAACTACACAAGAACTTGTCTCAGAATCGTCGTCCGAAACAGCTTTTATGAGTGTTAATCAAACATGGACATCTGGCTCATACGAAGTCCGTTTTGGCTCCACATGTTGTCAAAATGTTTGTGACAACCAGATGCTTCAAAGTATTCTTTCATAGGGAACTTTTGGAGAACTTTTCTTAAGGAGTTCGTTCAGAAACTTGTATAGAAACTTTCTTAATGAGCACTCGACAAACGCATTTCGAGAACATACACAAAGTCCCAGCTATGGACCTAGTGCATCATCATAACCGAGGTCTCCTGCATTTCCCTACAAGTAATTGGATCTCATATGGAGATGTTTAGTGAAGTAGAATGGAAAAAATTGAGTGCAACTACACAAGAACTTGTCCGAATCGCTGCTCGATCGCTTCAAGCAAGGTTACCTCAAACATGGACATATGACTCATACGAAGTCCGCTTGCCCACAAGTAGTCGTAACGTCTGTGACGCACCAGATGCTTCAAAGGATTCTTTCATAGGGAACTTTTGGAGAACTTTTCTTAAGGAGTTCGCTCACAAACTTGTATAGAAACTTTCTTAATGAGCACTCGACAAACGCATTTCGAGAACATACACAAAGTCCCAGCTATGGACCTAGTGCATCATCATAACCGAGGTCTCTTGCATTTCTACAAGTAATTCAACTCATATGGAGATGTTTAGTGAAGTAGAATGGAAAAATCGAGTGCAACTACACAAGAATTAGTCTCAGAATTATCGCTCGAATCGCTTTTGCACAAAGGTTAATCAAACATGGATATCTGACTCATACGAAGTCTGTTTTGGCTCCACAAGTAGTCAAAACATTTGTGACCACCAGATGCTTCAAAGGACTCTTTCATAGGGAACGTTTGGAGAATTTTTCTTAAGGAGTTTGTTTAGAAACTTGTATAGAAACTTTCTTAATGAGCACTTGACAAACGCATTTCGAGAACATACACAAAGTCCCAGCTATGGACCTAGTGCATCATCATAACCGAGGTCTCTTGCATTTCCCTACAAGTAATTGGACCTCATATGGAGATGTTTAGTGAAGTAGAATGGAAAAAATCGAGTGCAACTACACAAGAACTAGTCCCGAACTATCGGCCTGAATCAGGTTTGTGCAAGGGTTAATTAAACATGGATATCTGACTCATACGGAGTCCGTTTTGGCTCCACATGTAGTCAAAATGTTTGTGACGACCAGGTGCTTCAAAGGATTCTGTCATAGGGAACTTTTGGTGAACTTTTCTTAAGGAGTTCATTCAAAAACTTGTATAGAAACTTTCTTGATGAGCACTCGACAAACGCATTTCGAGAACATACACAAAGTCCCAGCTATGGACCTACTGCATCATCATAACCAAGGTATCTTGCATTTCCCTACAAGTAATTGGACCTCATATGGAGATGTTTAGTGAAGTAGAATGGACAAAATCGAGTGCTCATGTGCGATCTATCTCAAATCCGGCAAGAGCCCGCTGAAACAGTACATCATTACTGGGCCAGATTCCTCCTGGTTACGGACAGGATAAAGGACTGCCGAGAGGAAAACGCAGTTTCAATTTTCTACAATAATTGCACGGACGAGGGAATATTGAATGCCGTTAGTCGTCGTGAAATTACATGCTTCGCCGATCAAGGCCCATAGTACAAAAGTATCAGGTAATGGAGAGTTTCCGAAAACCAAACTAAGTTTTGGGACAATCCGCCCCAATACAACCCTAGTCCGAAACAAAAGGGTGCATCACACTCGTGCACCAGTACAAAAACCAAAAAGCAAAACCCCATAAAGGGCACGGAAGCGCATCGAGGGATGGCTCAATGGACCGTAAAATTCACAAGATGTATATGCCACTCCAACACATAGCCTTCGAGCATGTTGGATATCGCGGTAGGTGGCAAAAGTGGCTAAGAGCTTCTAGCCCCGAGAACCACTCCAACAGACCAAGACGGTGTCAATAGTCTTCTAGACTTTCGATCAAATAATATGCGGAAACGAACAATCCGCAGCCTCACCAAGTCTACCAAGTAGCAACAACAAATCCATGGAGCGACACGGCTATCACCTTCAACGCCAACGATTTAACCTAAATTCGAATAGCCCGAGCACCACCGCATTGGTCCTTAGTCCAATAGTGGACGGCTTTCGCCTTACCAAGGTACTCATGGATGGCGGCAGCGGATTAAACCTCATCTACGAGGAAACTCTTCAAAAATGGAAATAGATCGAGCCGCATTGAGCGAAGCAAAGACAACCTTTAGAGGAATAATCCCTAGCCGGAAGCACGCTGCACAGAAAAATCACACTTGATGTGGTGTTCGCCCGCCAGACAATTACAGGTCCAAGAGGTCACATTCCAAGAGGCCCTGCTCAGCAGCGGATATCACGCTGTATTAGGGACGAGAGGCATTCATAATTTTTCAAGCCATACCCCATTACGGGTACATGAAGCTTAAGATGCCCGGCCCGCAGAATAATCACTCGTTAGTGATCCGGACACAAGACTCGCTACCGAAAACAAGACAGCCGATTAGCCCCGGAGGCACTATCCGGCCCTAGCGGCGGAGGAACTCTACTACGCGCGCTTCTACGGTGAATAGGGATTATGTGATACTCGATAAGAGATCCAAGTCCACCTCCTTTAAACCAAAGGATGAAATAGTCAAATTCCGTGTCCATCCAACGGACCCAATAAAGACAGCCTCCATCGGGCACAGCTTGAACCCTGATGTAGACAC
This sequence comes from Aegilops speltoides, assembly GCA_021437245.1. NCBI lineage: Eukaryota > Viridiplantae > Streptophyta > Magnoliopsida > Poales > Poaceae > Aegilops > Aegilops speltoides. The sequence continues at coordinate 320,484,855 of CM038145.1, forward strand.
CGCACTACAAGAATTCCTTAGGGAAAATCGACATCTTTGCTCGGCACCCTTCAGATATGCCAGAATCCCACGCAGATTAGCGTAACACAGCCTAAACATCCTAAAAGGATTCAAGCCACCAAACAGTTCTTCGCGATTTTCTCAACCCAAAAGACAAGGCTATGGGAGAAGAGCTAGCCAAACCATCGAAGCCGGATTCATCGAGACATCAAACATCCGGACCGCTAGCAAACCCGGTAATGGTACCAAAGAAGGACAAATCCGCGCCTATGTGTCGATTTTAAAGACCTCAACAAGGCCTCGCCTAAAGGATCCTTCCTTCCCCGCATCGACCAGATAATCGATGCTATCAGAGGGCACGATTCATTGTGCTTCCTTGACGATACTCCGCTACCATCAAATCAAGATGGCGGAGGCGACTAAGCCGCAACGGCATTCATTACTCCATATGGACCATTCTCGCTTCAACACGATGCCCTTCGACTCAAAAATGCCGCGCAACATATCAACAAGATGATTCGTATATGTCCGTCTACCCAGATCGGCAAAACATTAGAGGCATACGAGACGATGTAGTCGCAAAACCAAACACGCCGAAACTCTAGTAGACGATTTGAGGCTCACATTCGACAACCTCCGAGCATATGACACTAAGTGAATCCGAAAATGCGCTTTCGGCGCACTCAACCGAAAGCTCTCGGCTTCATTGTATCCGTAGAGGAATTGCAGCAAACCCAGCCAAGATCCGAGCTCACACAGCTGGATATTCCAAAAGACCTCAAACAAATACAAAATTGATCGGATGCGTGGCGGTTTAAGCTGCTTCATCTCCCGCTTGGGAGAAAAGGCATTACCTCTATCGCCTCCTCAGCGCATCAACACGCCGAGTGGACGGATGCCGCCATCGCCGACTCAAAGAAATAAAAGCCATATTGGCAACAACCGTCCTGGCTGCACCTAACCCGGGCGAACCAATGTTGTTATATATCGCGCAACACATCAAGTTGTAAGCGCGCTCATCGTCGAACGAGAAATGTATGGGCATAAATTCTCTTCAAAACCAGTGTACTACGATCCACCGCCTTAACTCCCGCAAGTCCTGCACCAGATTATCAAAAGATAGCGTGACGCGTGTTCATGGCATCCCGAAGCTTCCACACTACTTTCAAGAGTGTTCGATAACAAGGGCCTCCGGCGCCCTCAACGACATTATAAACAATCGCGATGCGACGGGCAGGATTGCAAATGGGCCATTGAGCTCTTACCATTCGATATAACTTACAAACCTTGGCAAGCTATAAAGTCGCAAGTCTTGGATGACTTTGTCGCTGAATGGACCAAGTCAACTCCCTAAAGAGTACGGCGATACTCCAATTGATTATGCATTTCGACGGCTCCAAAATGTTGGCGGCTTGGGGTCTGGCGTTGTATTGACGCCCCCAACCGGGACACAATCCAACACGCATTTCAGATAATGTACATGGACTCCAACAATGCAGCCAATACGAGGCCCTCCTACATGGCCTCCGGATGGCAATTCCATGGGCATTCAACGCCTAGAGGTGCGCGATTCAAACCTTGCAATATCCCAAGTAAATGGAGACTTTGATGCCAAGGATCCGAAAATGGCAGCCTATCGTAACGCTTATCCTAAAATGTCACTCGGTTCAAGGACTCAATTCCACCACGAGCCCGGATAATAACCAAGCAGCCGACGTATTGGCACGCATCGGCGCGAAACGCGATGCTGTCCCTCCAAACATCTTCCTGGAATGGCTCTTCAAGCCATCCGTACTATAGGAAGAGGAGTCCGGAAAAAACAACCCGAAAGCAACCGCACCACCCAACACAGAACAATCTGACAAATCGGCGGCTCAGCCGATGAAATAACACCCTCAGCCCATGAAATAATGGCAGTAATCGCCCCATGGACAGAGCCATTCTTAGCCTACTTAATTAGGCAGGAACTTCCCGAAGACCAAAATGAGGTCAAACTCTGGTGCAAAAATATGGGCATTAAGCTCGACTACGCTTCAGTTTACCACCCTCAAACCAACGGTCAAGTGGAACGAGCAAATGGTCTAATAATGAGCGGCATCAAACCCAAAGCACGCGGTCCTTACGGAATCTAACACGACCGGGTAGAGGAGCTCGACTCAGACTGGGGCTGCGGACCACACCAAACCGCATTACCGGATTCACACCATTCTTTATGGTATACGGTGCAGAGGCAGTTTTGCCTCATGACATAATTCATAACTCACCTCGAAAAGCGCATGTACGAAGAAAGAGAAGCCGAGCTAGATCGGCAGGACAGCTTGGACGCATTGGAGGAGGAACGCGATGTGGCAAAGGCCCGTTCCGCATTCTATCAGCAGCAGGCTCGAAGATATCAAGGCAGAGAAGTACGGGCTAAAACTTAAAATGTTGGCGAACTAGTTCTACGCCTGCCGGACAAGAAAAAAGACAAACTCAAGCCCAAATGGGAAGGTCCCTTCATCATCGACCAAGTCCTGACCGGCGGAGCATACCGTCTACGGAATGCATCGGACAACCGACTCGAGCCGAACCCGTGGAACGCAGCCCACCTCCGAAGATTCTACGCCTAGCGCCGGACTAAGAGTTCGTCTCCTTCCTCCACATTTTCACACTTCAGCTGTCTTTTGTTTCTCTCTCTTCTCCTACCTTTTTAATAAAAGCCCTTGAGGGCCTATTTGCGCATTGTTCAGACACACCGATGTGCTACTCGACTCATTATACCCGGGGCTTCTCTAATAGAAGCTTACTTATAAGGGCTTTATGCCTAGCACATGTGTCAAACTTCCACATGTACCTTTTATTCACCATTATATGCATCGATATGACTTAAGTTTTGGCCAAGCTTAGGTTGCCTAGCTCCCTGCTTACCCTCACGCTCCTCGATTGTTCGCTAGGAGGTAAAGGAGCACCTCTACGATTGTTATCGCGGTCACCGGATGTGTACCTCAGACCGGGTGAAGCCGAAGCTAGCGTTTTAAGAGAATATTCGTTGGTGACTTGAAAGATGATTTTACACATTTATATATCTGCCCCAGATGTTTTCCTGCTGCTTTTCGCAGTCCGACATGCACTTTAGGGCATGCCTCCTGTGAAAGGAACCCTTAACGGAACTATTCTCCCGGAAGATGTTTCTTACTAACCATGTAATATAACATAACTAGTTGGGCACTTGTCCGATAAAGCACTAATGACCCCTACGCCTGGTCTCCATGCATGCCCCTGTTGTCATAACCGAGAAGGTATTCGACACACCCGACTCTAGGGTCCCGAGGTCGGGCTTAAAAGGTTGGCAAAGACAAACGATCTACAATCCGCTAGAAGGCATTTTACATGTCATTATAAATACATCACAAATTGACTGATCAGATTCCTCCTCAATACCGCCTAACAGTTGTCTAATTTACACCCTGTTGAATACTTAGCGCCAACTCTACTTGGCCGCACACTAAGCTCACAGGATCTCCTTCCCATCAGCCCCACAGTCCGACCTCACCATGTGGTTTGATCCGCCTTCTTGTGCCGCTGCCTTCACCATGGCCTGTGCCTCCTCGGCACCTTGACGGCAGGCCGTTATCTTCCATAAACGGAAGCGCCGCGCTCCCCTCAAGCTTCTCCGCAAGCTCTCCAAGGCCCTCGGGTAGGGAGACGGATGGCCATAGGGCCCGGATGACGCCACTCATCGCCATCAACACGCTCGAGCAGCAGCACTAGCTCGATGTTGGTCACCCATCGAACCGGCATTTCTCCACAGTATGCACCCGTGAGCGCACTCTACGCATATATTTCTATCAATAGGCTTCCTCGCCAACTCTTCTTTTCAAAAGAATTCTCTCAAGCACTTACTATAGATGCCGCGACGAAGCCGCCGATTCTCCTTCACGGAGCTGCATAGCTCGCCCGAACATCTTTTAGCTCTTCCCAAGCTGGGTGTGGGCATCCCGAGTTCGCTCTCTCCGCCGCACCTTCATAAGCACCTCTCGCCGCCTTCACCGGGCGCAGAGGTGTTGCTTGTCGATCCAGTCCGCAACATCTGCAATATCATTGTCAGACTTACACGCACGCCGCACACCGCTTATCTTTTTGAAATAATGTGTTACTAGGAGGGGTCTCTGTGTCTCCTCCTGCGGCAGCGAGTGCGGCCTCAAGTTGGGCCTTGCACTCTTGTAGCTCTTGGGACAATTGGGTATTCTTCTCTGCAAGATCCTGCACATTAAAAGATCCCTAAATCAGTTATTTTAACTACTTTAAGTCTCGGGGGCTACTGGTATATACCGCTATTATAATCCCTCACCCGTATGTCTTTTACATACTGCTCCGTGGCTCTGGTCAAACCATCTTGAGCGGCACGGAGGTGCGCGTCTCCCGCGTTAAAGGCATTCAACGCCTCAGGGGAGAAACACGCGTCACAAAAAACTGTCCGGCGGCGCCTATGGTTCATGGCGCTCTCCACCTTAGACTTGGTGGCGGACAGCCTGTCAGCATCCTCCGTTGGAGGAGTATCCGGCTTGCGCCTTGCGCTTTCCTCCCTCCGACCAAGTGTTGGAGCCTCGCTGGCGGAGGCTTGGGTGAGAACCTCGCCGACACAACCGCGAGCGCTTTTCTCCCAAGAAGTCATGAGCATTAATACACCCCCTAGGAATATTTTCCTAAATAACGGTCGCGAGCTATACCGTTGCAGTGATGTTTCGATTCGCACCGCACCCCTCTTCCGCCTGCGGGTCGGATCGACCTTGTTGGTCACCGCCGCTGGTTCGGCTTCCTCGCTTTGAAGGCACTCTCTGCAAGACACCGCTGTATACGGTGGTCAGGAATGCGCAAGGATGAAATAATGGTGTCAGGACTTCGGTCATAAGTACCTGGGAAGCCGGTGACAAGCCGGGGTAGTCAGCCGTAATGGCGACTAGAGCATTGTCCATGCTAAGTTGGTGGAACACCCCGTCGATTAGCTCCACCTTTATGTCCGGATCCTCTTCGGAGGCCGGATCAAGGTATCTTCCTGGATCCTCGGGTTGTGGAGCCGGACTATGTATGCCCTCCACATCCCGATGCAGCTCCTGCGTCGAAATCGTAAAGTAAGGTACTTAACTTTGAAAGCATGGGTCGGATAAATAAAATGTCCACTTACCCAGCGCCGAGGTTATTCATGGAGAACCCATTCAATGGGCTCGTCTGGAGGAAGTCCTCCTTCTCCCCTTGTACAGACGGATGTAATCTTCACCAGATCTTCGGTCGATCCTGCCCTTTGCGCCATGATGGGTGGCATCATTTTCCCGCTGAAATCCCACATGGGTGGCCTCAGATTGCAGCGGCTGCACTTCAAGATTATGCATGTGGCCATGACTCAATCATGGTCAATCCGAAATGGGCCAAGAACCTTATCCGCCCATCAAATAATGGACGCCTTGTCTTCCTCCAGCTTGAGGGCTCAAGGGCGCCAACTTAGGCGCTTTCTTCAGAGGAGCCTTGCTGAACTCCGGAGGCCGATCCAATCGGGTCCAAGAAGGAGCGCCTTCTACATAAAACCATTCCAAAGGCCAGTCTTTGACGCTTTGGGGTACCGGATGGATATCCGTCCCGACGATGCGCCATATTTCGCACCGCCCACTTGATATATTGACCCTCGTGAGAACGGGTACGAGGCGTAATAGCCTCTTCCACAAGGCAAAATGGGGCTCGATGCCCGTGAATAGCTCGCAAAGAGCTACAAAACCTCATGGCGGCGTAATAGAGGCGGCGTGAGGTGATGGAGCTGAGTCCATAGAACTCCAAAAGTCCGCGGAGGAACGGATGTATGGGAAACCCAAGCCCCCTTGTCGGTGTCAAACCGCGGATCTCGGTAGGGGTCCCGAATCGCATCTAGGCGGATGGTAATAGGAGACATGGGACACGATGTTTTTACCTGTGTTCGGCCCTCTCGATGGAGGTAAAACCCTACCCTGCTTGATTGATATTGAAGATATGGGTAGTACAAGAGTGGATCTACCACGAGATCAAGGAGGCTAAACCCTAGAAGCTAGCCTATGGTATGATTGTTGTAATGGTTGTTGTGTCCTATGAACTAAAGCCCTCCGGTTTATATAGACACCGGAGAGGGCTAGGGTTACACAGAGTCGGTTACAATGGTAGGAGATCTACATATCCCTATCACCAAGATTGCCTTCCACGCCAAGGAAAGTCCCATCCGGACACGGGACGGAGTCTTCAATCTTGTATCTTCATAGTCTCGGAGTCCGGCGAACGATGATAGTCCGCTGTCCGGACACCCCTAGTCCAGACTCCTCAAGAGTCTCTTTAACCTGGCTTCAATGACGATGAGTCCAAGCGCATAATGTTCGGTATTGCAAGGCGGGTTCCTCCTACTTAATAATCCATAGAAGATTGTGAACACCAGATAGTGTCCGCTCGCAAAATAAATTCCACATTCCACCGTAGAGAGAATAAATGTACATAAGTTCAATCTGCACGACGATTTTGTGGCATGACGCCACACCACTACCAAGCCTTTACTTGAATTGTTTTTATTATACCACCTCAGCTTAGCTTAAGCGATTTCTTGGCACGCCTTGTCGGCAGAGATCGTGTTCCCTTATTCCGTGATTCTCATCAATACAGACGTAGAACCCAACCGCGCCATTGATGGTGGCGCTTGGGAGATAAGCGGTTTTACTAGGCCGCTGGGGATGCATAGTTTCGTCTCGCCTATATATAAGGGATAAGGATCCACCTTTTCACCCACGCCTTCTTCCTCCTTTGCTTATCCATCTCCACAAGACTCGAGCTCCAAATACCAAGTTCGCACATCTCGACTCAACCTTCTCCACCATGTCCGGAGCGGGAGGCAAGTGGTTGGCCTCCACCGCTAAGGAGGAGCACATCAAAAGCTGCGCTGGCGCGGATACCTCTCCAATGACATCGCACCGGCCGCCCGACAAGGGCAGCTCATCCCCACCGCCAGCCCCATGAGAGGGTTGTATTCCTTCCCACTTCCTCCATGGATCGGGCTTTCCACTTCACCCCTTTGTCCGGGGCTCATGTTCTACTACGGCATGGATTTCCATGATCCGCGCCAAACTTCATCCTCAACATCTCGGCATTTATCCTCGTAGCGTAGGCCTTCCTCTCAGATCTAGCCCCACTTCGCCAGGGCTCAAGACCTTCAATATCGTCAAGGTAGTGAAGGGCACGCAGCGGAGTGCGGAGGCGCCATGTTGGGCAAGATGCCCAACGCCCTCCGGGTTCAAGGGGCCTTCGTGGAATCCGCCAAGGGGTGGCAGCTTGGGGTGGTTCTACATCACCGAGTCACAGGACTTACGTGGGCGGCGGCCCCGAGTTCAGATCTGTATCCCCGCAGCTCACCTCCGGAAAGAGAAGGGCTTGCTATGGGGTAGTTCGGAGGAGCTGATGGGACTCCAACTCGTGATCCGTGGCCGGTGAACAAGAAGCTCAGCTTGTTAATGTGGTCCAAGTCATGCTCGCCCACCGGATTCTCCCATGCCAAGCATAGGCATTCAACCTGTGGAGTTCGATCCGCACAAAGACCAGCGTTGAGCGGCTCTTCGACACAACGCACGGCGCCTCGGAGGGTGCTGCTTAAGGGCACCGGTTCTCGCATCCGCCGGCTGTAAGATCGCGGATTTCACTCGCAGCGCCCAGCCGACGAGGTAAGTGATTCTACCCTTTACGGGACACTTGTGGTTAATAGTTCGACCCTAAGCGGGTTTCAATCTCCTTTTCCGCTCACAGGATCGGATGAAGAAGGCCGAGCAGCTCATCCGCCCAGCTCCCATGCCGAAAACCCAAGAGACGCCTGCCTAGCGGGTTGCTGGTTCCGCACCGCACGTGGTGCCGAGAAGAAGGCCAAGAAGGTGGCCACGGTACTGAAAGAGTTCCTGCCAGTGCCCGACAACTCGAGGCGGACTCTCCCCAAGGTGAGGAGGAGGAAGAAGACTCTCTCCTGCAGGAGGGAGAGAGGAAGAGGAAGGCTTCCCCAACAGGGGAGGCCGAAGGGTCCAAGAGGGGAAGAACTATTCCCCCGGACAGCTCCGCCAACACCAACGTTGGCAGCGAAGAGTGGCCTTCAAGGGCCAGGCCTCCGGCAAGATCGTAAGTATCCGGATCCTTGAGTAATTTATAATTTCTTTTTATGTCACATAGTGTCCTTCTAATGCCGCATACTGCCTGTAGTCTGGCCGATGATGATCTCCCCGCTTCGTCGAGCGGGTCGTTGGCTCCGTCGGATGTAGATTCCATCCTGACTGCCTCCACCCCTCGCGCCACTGAGGACGCCGAGGTGGGATCCCAGGAAGGGACCCATCAGGAGGAGGCTCCGGAGGCGCCGCAAGGCAGCCTCCCGGACTTTGCCCCGGACTCCACGCCGAAACCCGCAGTGGTTCCGGAGTCCGGCAGGCGGCCCCTTCACAAGAAGGGCAAGACCGTGACACCGGCGGCCCCCGTCCAACCGGAGGCGCCGGACAACTTGTTGGAGGCGCTCAAAGGTGCTTCCATTGAGGAAGAACACCGCACTGTCATGAGTGCGGTGATTCAAGGTTCACTCGCCAAGAGCGGGCCGACCGAAGCCTTCAAGAGCCTTCTAACAGGCTTTGAGGTAAGAAGTTAAAATTATGTAATGTAATACCGCATAGACAAGAGTTTCGATGCTCGGGCCGTGTTCGGAAAGAAAAGCCGGACCGAGGATCTAAAAGATATACGCAGGTTGCTAAAAAGTATGTCAATATGGGTTTGCAGTGCGCGCCGCCGACCTCTCGCCGCACTAATCATGGAGGTCGGTGCATTGAAGCAGGATCTCGAGTGGTCCCGAGCAAGAGCTCGGCCGTGCCAAGAAGCAGCTCGAGGACAAAGAAGGTGAGTAACACCACTTTGAATAGTTACCATACAGAAAAGGATTTAGGTTGCAATAAAAAATAACAAGGATAATGTGGGTACTGCAGGGGCCACGAATGAGGTGGCAACCCTGAAGGAGGCCGTGTCCGCGGTCGAACGCAATGTGGCCGCGGAACGAACAGAGCGAGAGAAGCAGGAGGCGCGGGTGGTGGAGGTGCGGCAAGAGCTCCATGCTCTCATGGAAAAGCATGAGAGTTTGGAGCGTGACTCGAAGACTCGAGAGTCCGAGCTTACCTCGGCTCTCAAAAGTGCCAAAGCCACCAAGGCCGAGGCCCATAAGGCCCTTCAGGAGGTTGAGGATGTGAAGAAAATAGCGGCGGGTAAGGAATTTTTCATGCAAAGCAAGCATGTTAATGTAAACCACCCGACACTTACCCGAATTTGGAGCTCTCCTGTATGCTTGCAGATCTACCTCAGCAGCAGTGTCCGATGCCGCCGATTCTACCGTGGGCGAGGAGGGAGCTCAACAGAGAAGGTCTTCGTCTCAAGATGCCGAGGCCGCCATCCGGTGCCTTTCAAGCGACCACCAAGCAGCTGGTCGAGCTCCACAAGGTAGCCGAGGAGGCCATGAAGGGCCTCATAGTCCGGTCAGGCTCGGAGAGGCCATGCCTGGAGCTACTTCAGCCTGCAGGCGGCGGCCGGTGGATGCGTGCCTCGGGTGGAGGTCATCAAGCGCCCTGCGGTGTCAAACCGCGGATCTCGGTAGGGGGTCCCAACTGTGCGCCTAGGCGGATGGTAACAGGAGACGAGGGACACGATGTTTTTACCTAGGTTCGCCCTCTCGATGGAGGTAAAACCCTACGCCCCGCTTGATTAATATTGATGATATGGGTAGTACAAGAGTAGATCTACCACAAGATCAAGGAGGCTAAACCCTAGAAGCTAGCCTATGGTATGATTGTTGAGATGTATGTTGTCCTACGGACTAAAGCCCTCCGGTTTATATAGACACCAGAGGAGGCTAGGGTTACACGTAGTCGGTTACAATGGTAGGAGATCTACATATGCGTATTGCCAAGCTTGCCTTCCACGCCAAGGAAAGTACCATCCGGACACGAGCCGGAGTCTTCAATCTTGTATCTTCGTAGTCTTGGAGTCCGGCGGATATTGATAGTCCGGCGGACAATGATAGTCCGGCTGTCCGGACACCCCCTAGTCCAGGACTCCCTCAGTAGCCCCTAAACCAGTCTTCAATGACGATAAGTCATAATGTTCGGCATTACAAGGCCGGTTCCTCCCTTGAATAATCCAGAGAAGATAATGAACACCAGGATAGTGTCCGGCTCTGCAAAAATAATTTCCACATTCCACCGTAGAGAGAATAAAATGTACACTTAGCTCAATCACGACGATACGCTGCATGTCATCACACCGCAACCAAGCCTTCGCTTGAATCGCTTTTTACTATACCACCTCAAAGACGCTTAGCGGCGGTTTCCTTGGCACGCCTTGTCAAGCAGAGATCGTGTTCCCTTTATTCCGGATCCTCATCAATACGCGCGGGTAACCCAACCGCTCCTGCCGCCACACCTCCTCTATCAAGGGAATCCCAAACGGTCATGGAGACGGCCCTTGGTATTTCTTCCCTTTATAAGAGGACCAAGGCTTGTCCTTGTTCTTCAATCTCGCATCAAATCTCTTCTCCGCTCCCAGCTCCAACACCCAGAGCCTCAGATTCGAGCGCCTCGGATCCTTAATCATGTCCGCCCGCCCTCCAGGGTTGCGGATGCCTCCTCCGCCATGGAGGAGGACATATTGAAGTTGCGTGAGGCCAAGTTCCTGGCCTACGAGGTTTCGCACAGGTTGCCTGCCCAACGGCAGGCTGTGGCAGCCCCCGAGCCTGGTGAATACGCTGCCAGATCCCACCTCCGCCGGGTCTAGGCTTCCCGACGGATCCCTTCGTGAGAGGGCTCCTGCTCTACTACGGGCTGGACTTTCACGACTTGGCTCCGAGTCTATCCTCCATATCTCCGCATTCATCATCGCTCACGGCCTTCCTCCGCCATCCCCCACTTCGCCTATGGTCAAGACCTTCAAGGTGGAGCCAAGATGGTCGGGGCGCAAACGGAGGCGGCGGGCGACCATAAGCAAGAAGGTCGGTGCCTCAGAGCTCGAGGGTTCCTTCCAAGAGGAACTCTGACCGTGGCAGCAGGAGTGGTTCTATATCACCGCCCGAGGGGCAACAGCAAAGCCGCCGCCTCATTCCGCTTGGGACCTCCACGCCAACCGATGTCATGGCTCAACCAAGGGCTCAACTGGGGCCGTTCAAGACGTGCCTCACCGCAGGCCGGATTCGAGATCTCCAAGCGAGGGAGATCGACCGATCAAGGTGATGCAGTTATGCTAATCGCATCTTCGCCTCGCAAACGCCGCCCTTCCGCTCTATGGAATTCAACCCGAGGGACCTCGGATTCTCCAACACTTCATGGGTGCGACACCCGTGGAGATGTACAAGTTGTTCTTCGACCGCAGTGGCGGTCCGGATTTAGCCGAGGATGCAGCCTAAGCCGCGATCGCCTGGATACTCGTGTAAGCAGCTCGAGTTCGGACATTCTGCTTACGTGCCTTTCTAGAGATCGCCTTCACCTTTGTTCTTTACAGAATGGGTGGCGCGATCAAGGCTGATAAGGTGTCCGCCCTCCCAAAGGACTGCACCGAGCCCGTGGCTGGTCGAATGTTGAGGTTGCCCCTCACGTAAGGGGGCGACGGGAAAGTAAAGGAGCTAATATTTTGCCCAAAGGGCATCAAGAGGGGGAACCAAGAATCCTCCTTCGGGGAGAAGAGGACCGCCCAAGATCCGGAGGCCAAAGCCCTAAGCGTGGGAAGAAATCTCACTGGTCCGCGTCCGGAGAGAACCTGACGCACAATCATTGCCAAAAGATCAGCCCTCCAACGAGCCGTGAGTATGACAAGAGGGAATTAATTAGTAGGAAAATACCTTCATTTATGGTTCTGTGGGTAACCAAAATATTTATATTGCAGTTCGAATCTGCAGCCTTCTCAGATGAGTTCATCTTCGGGGGACCTTCTTCCAGAGATGATGGAGAGCGATACGCTTCCATCCGCAGCGCCGCCAGATGAGGCAGGCGAACCCGAAGTGTCGTCATGGAGGGTATCCCCAAGTACGGAGGGGCCAGAGTGTTCGGCACCTACTAGTGTCCGGCCGGGAGAACTGAGGAATCTGCTTGAGAGGGCATCCATTTCAGAGGATCACCGTGCGTTAATGCGTACGGTGATTGGAAGGATTTCGTCTGCCGAGAGCGGATTGCGTAATGCCGCCATGAGTTTGCTGGAGGGATTTGAGGTATGCAATAATGACGCACCCCTTTGTCTTTTAACAGTTTTGCATATGAAAAATGCGCCCTGTATAGATAGTAGCCCCTGAGACTCGGTAGGTTGTCGGAAACGACAGCGTGCCGAGGATCGAAATCTTGAAATCTCAAGCAATGAATACTTCCGTCCCTATACACGTGGCGGATAGTCTGAGGGCCAGCCGGACTAATGAGTTTGCCGAATTAAGTCGGCAACTTGACGTGGCGGATGCTGATATCACGCTTGTCAACCAGCGACTTGACGAGTCGCAAGGTAAATAAATTCTCCGCAGTGGCTTTATTTAAGGGGGTCGAAGCCCTCCTCTGATAAATTGTATGCTGTTGTACAGACGGTGCTGCTTCTGTGGAGAGCCTTCGGGCCGAACTTGCCCGAGCTAAGGAGCAAGCCCGAAGGAGTGACGCGGCTGCCTCGAAGGCGGCCGAGGAGTTGAAAGCCGAAAAGGCTGCGCACTGCCTAAGCAGGGCGGAGGTGGCCGAATTGGCCATGAAGGTAAAAGATGCTGCCGACCGCTATGAGGCTCTTGAAAAGGAGCGCTTATCAGAGCGGGAAGACCTGAAGAAGGCCATCGCCGAAGCCAAAGATGCCCGCTCTGCAATGCGGGCCATGAAGGAGGAGCTGCGCCAGTCGAGAGATCGTGGCTGGCAAGCCTATTCTGCTGCGCCGTTTATGGATGCAAAGTATGCTCAATTTGAGCGGTCAGGGAGTCCGGAGGATCCGTGATATGGACTTAGCTGCAAGTGCGGCCGATGCCGCTAAGCACTTCCAGAGCTGGGGATCACGAGACGGAAGAGCTGTATTGGTCTCAATTCCACAGCCCGTGATCGCTTCCTTCCATCGACGGACCGTCATTTAATGGGCTGAGATAAATAGATTGTCCGGACTTGCCATGATCGACATCGTGGCCCATGTCCGCCGAGAGGTCCAAGGCGACGAGCTACTTCGCGCATCGCAGCAATTCCTTGAGCGGTGCCGCATATAAAGGACATGAAGCGGTCGGCTCGCATCGAGGGCGCGGATGGCTCTTGCCGTGTGAAGGTGCATTCTCCGGAGATGGATGCCACCGCCGTTGCCGCCAGGTTCGGATGAAAGCCGCCCTCGTCGAGCACTACTGGGAAGTTATGCGTGGCGCCAGATAATAGAGTCGCAGTGTTCGAAAACATCACGCTCAAATGAACGATTAGCTTGTAAATCAATGATTATGTTATAACCGCTTTTTATACTTGTGCGCCCCAAGTAACAAAACTTCTCCGGCGGCGCTTACGATACTTTCAGATAACTTGAATGATTGCAGTCTTGGCTTTCAGCCCCCACGCATGTGGTGCGGGTGTTCACAAAATAGCCCGCCACGCTTAATCCGACGCCTCGGTCCTGTTTAAGGAGGTGGTAGCGAGCTAACTAGGCAATCCGGACTATAATGCTTTATCACTTTCACTTAGCCGTGGAGCTCGAGGGTGGGGCTACTATATAGCCCCTTGTGGCACCGCACGCCTCCGTATTCGGGTGCGATGTGCCTAACCGAAACGGTCCTTCACAAAGCGGGAATTCTAAACATTCCGTAGTCGATCGAGTGGTCGACTGTGACTCGCTGTATCATGACACAGTTTTCGGCTTTTCATCGAGGTGCTCGCCAAATTAACCGGGCACAATCGCAGAGTTCTCCGTGCCGCGTTAGCCGATGATACGGAACGAAGGCAGCAAAAACACAGGAGCCGGGCAAACCCAACATTTGACCAAAGACATGATTCGAGCTGATGCATATAATGCCTAACTCGAGACGCCAACACTCCCTAAGGTGTTCGGTCTTTATAGTAATGGGCGAATGATCCCTAAGCCCCCGTGTCCGGCACGGGCATGGTCTTCGACGCGCCGATGCTAAAGGCCAAGCTCCGCTTTGGCTATGGGAAAACCAAGGAGAATAACAACAAGAGACAAGAAAAAGGTCTACGCCGGTCTTAATCTGAAAGAATCTTTGCAACGGGTCCTCACCGCACGCTCTGCTACCGTGGTTCCGCTATACCGTTATCCCGGACGGGTATGCATTTTGTTCATCTCAGAAAGAGAGGAACGCTTAGTTTTAGAAACAATATGTAAAATAAGAAATATAAATAATTAAAGCAAGGTTTTTATGAAACCGCGATTGTTTAGCGCCGCAGCCCCTGTGAAAGGGTATGCGCCTAGGAAGCCCCTAGCCCGCCGAGGCCGGATTCGTTTATCCGAGTCCGGGGTCCTTATGACCAGAGATCAAATGGCGCCATGCGGACCAGCATCTTGAGTGTAAGAGACGCGTAATGCGGTATGGCGTTGAAGCGACAAAAGCCTTTCGCCCCAAGAGTGCTTGATATTCACTTTCAAATGGGACGATATGAAAATTAATTTTTCATACGATAATTGTTCGCGATCCAACACCACTTCTAGTAATATAGAGCCTGCACTTGACGAAGGGCCTCAAGCGCCACCCATTGAAGGAAGTGCGGCTGTGCCAATTTTGGTAGGGTTCATCCCCATCCCACGGATTGTGTTTGAATATAGCAGGTTTGTCACCGCCTCCGCCCATTAGGACGTTAGTAAATTGTAATCCGCCTATTATGGGATTCAATATCGTGGAGTCCGCCCCGCATTTTAACGCTTCGAATAGTCCAGTGGTCGAAAGTGATTGGTTTTGATATCCAATCTCACGGTCTCATTGGTTGGACCGCGCGGCTCTTTTTAGAAAGTGCCGCACTATTTTTCCGTGTTATCACATGAAGTGAGTTTATCGCTTTGACCCCTTGTGGGGAAGTCTTTTGTTTTCCGTGCCCTCGCCGGTGGGTTTATCTTCTTCGCTGACGCTGCCGAGCCCCTTTGTGTTTGGCATTTAGTCGGCTAGACTGCTTAAAACCCAACAATCCCTATGGGTGTGATTTGCGTGCCTTCCGGGTACTGTGGATTTGACATATCCGACCCAAGATTTTGTTTGTTGGACAATTCGTCATTGCCATCCTTAAGAGGTCGTGTCTTAGTATTGGGTCATGAAGTTTTGAATCCGCATCGACCGCCGTGTTTTTGGGCTTTTTTTCTTTATTCCAGCATACCGTTCTTTTCTCGCTACCGTGATTTTCCGCTTCCATCTCTTATCTCGATGTACTTGGGTGGTCGGTGCTGCTTGCTAGCTAGTTATCCTCCCCGCATAGAAGCGGGTCATGAGGCTTGTTAGTGCGGACATTGTCCTCGGTTTCTCTTGACCGAGGTGCTCGGCGAGCCATTCGTCCTCGACATTGTGCTTGAAAGCTGCTAAGGCTTCAAGTCCGGACAATGACTATTTGGTTCTTTTTGGTAAGAAACTTGTTCCGCACTTCCGCACGACTCTCCGGTTGTTGGGTTATATGACTTAAATCATCCGCTTCCGGAGGACGGACATAAGTCCCTTGAAAATTTGTTCTAAACGCGCTCGAGCTCTTCCCAACTTCCAACAAGTTTTCGGGAGGCTTTTGAGCCAATGACGGCTGGCCTTTGAGCTTGAGGGTAGATATTTTATGGCGTGAGATCATCTCCTCCGCCATGTGTATATGCACTATATAATCTTCTATCCGCATCTGTGGTCTGTTGTTCCATCGTAGGCCTCTATTTTTATGGGTTTAAACCCTGCTGGGAATTCATGGTCCAAAGACCTCATCGGTGAAACATAGTGGGTGTGGCTACTCAGCATTTGTATGTGCCGCTATCACCGGACACTTGACGGTTGCTTTGCTTCCTGGGCCTTCTTTTGGGTCCAGATGGACTGGCTGGGCCATTTGACGGTGGAGGCTCTATGGCCTCTTCGTCAATTCGTAGCACCTTACGCTTTGGGTAGCTCTTCGATTGGTGGCCATTGCCGATTTATCTCATGGGTTTTGAGTAATTTGCTCCATCTTATTCTCGAGCGTGTCTTCCACTGTTTTGAGCTTCCGCTTCCTTTCTTCAGCTTCTTGCCGTGGCGATGAGCCCGTGCTTAAAAAGCTCTTGTTCGACGGGGTCTCTTGGGCGCGACGAGTTCGTTGCTGTCATTGAGGCTTGCTTCGCCTTCGGAGGGAGGTATATAGTTATGATCCTCAACCTCTTCGCTCGCCGCCTTTTCGTGAGGGCTTGCTTCGCATCCTCCCGCTACCGAGTCTTGCCGAGGGGATTGTCTTCAAGACTCTCTGGGTATTGTTATTTCGTGCCGGAATCTCTATTCTTGTTGTGGCGGATTTAGAGCGGCGCCATCGACGCCAACGCTGGCTGCTTTTAAAGAGTCGCCTCCGCCGCTTCTTCGCCATCCCTTCTTTTGGGGTATCCACCATGTATACGCTATATGATGAGGCGGCCTTCCAGCGTCTCGTAGGCGCTGGTTCTGTTCGCTCTCCGTATCGCCGTCCGTAGCGCCGATGTCGCCGAGTCGAAGTTCAGCATGTCGGTTAAATCGCCGACAAGGGCTACAAAGTGGGTGGTGGGTGGGCTCAATTTCTTCGTCGTCTGCATTTCAACCATCCCGCCATAGTCCGCCAGACTCTCCCGATAGCGAGAGATGCTTTAGTGAATTCAGGATATCGCCAAAAGGCGAGTGTTGAAGATGTCCGCGGCAGTGAATTCCATAACCGCGCCAATCCGGATTGATTGGTAGGGCGCGGAGGTTCGAGTCCGCAAGGAGTCCGCGCCGGAATCACGAAGTTTTGCTGGGGACAAGATCGTGTTCGCCCATCGCCGCGGATGTTGAAGCCCTGGGCGGCGCTTCATCCACCGCCCCGATCTGGGCGGTCGGCTCCGCTAATGGTCAAGCGATCCGAAAAGCGCCACCAAGGCACTGCTCGCGGCAGAGCTAAATCGTGCCCACCGCCACAAAGGCGGCGCGCTTTGGTGTGGCTCGAGTTCGCCGAGGATCAAGTCTCCGCGACATCGGCCGTGAAGTTTAAGCTTCCAAATCTGACCGACGCCAGGGGCGAAGCTGATTCGCTCCTCGATGGCCAAGTGAATTGACCGCAGGCGGCCGCCGAATACGAAGATCTGTCCGGGAGAAAAGTTCACCGACAGCGCTGTTGGTTGAAGATGCCATCGAGCCTATCGGTGACGGCATACGCAGGAACTCTCAATGAAAGCACCAATGTCGGTGTCAAACCGCGGATCTCGGTAGGGGGTCCCGAACTGTGCGCCTAGGCGGATTGTAACAGAGACGAGGGACACGATGTTTTTACCTGTGTTCGCCCTCTCGATGGAGGTAAAACCCTCGCGCCTTCTTGATTAATATTGATGATATGGGTAGTACAAGAGTAGATCTACCACGAGATCAAGGAGGCTAAACCCTAGAAGCTAGCCTATGGTATGATTGTTGAGATGTATGTTGTCCCACGGATTAAAGCCCTCCGGTTTATATAGACACCGGAGGAGGCTAGGGTTACACAGTAGTCGGTTACAATGGTAGGAGATCTACATATCCAGATTGCCAAGCTTGCCTTCCACGCCAAGGAAAGTACCATCCGGACACGAGCCGAGTCTTCAATCTTGTATCTTCGTAGTCTTGAGTCCGCATATATTGATAGTCCGCGACAATGATAGTCCGCTGTCCGGACACCCCTAGTCCAGACTCCTCAGCCCGCCAGTATTGAAGGTGCTCGTCGGGCCCTTGCCCGCGCAAAGGTGCACTGGGCAGGCTGGATGCGAGAGGTTTATCATCGACGATCTCCAAGCAGGCAAGGAGTATCGACGCCCGAGATGTACTATAAGACTGTCCTCAAGGGTGCCTCGCAAGATTGCGGATGAGTGCCCCGAGATGTAATTATTGAGTAAACTCGCTATGTGTTATCCTCGTATGCTTTTAAACTTTGTTCATATGCGCTAAGCAACGCTTGTTTAATTTAAAATATTACCTTCAGGCGCCGCTTATAAAATCTGAGAGATGGCAAGTCGTCGGCTTCAGCCCCATGCCACTAGTGGTGGGTGTTCGGATAAACTTGAGCACTCTTGTTCCCATTTTTGGGTCCATCTAGGAGGCGCCAACGCAACGTAACAAGGCAACCGGACTTATAATGCTTGAACACTCTCACTTAGCCATAGAATTCTATAATTTTTAATTTCGCGAACCCCTAGTATTCGAAGACCAATTGGGCGCTTATCCACGCCTTCGCTTGACATTATCCGTTCTTCGTCAAGCGCATAAGTCTTTAGGGACCAAAAGACCTCTCGAACAGCGTACCAGCCTCTCCTTTATCATGCTAGTTAGTTTTAGCTTTCCACTAAGGCGCCGCCAGCTCAACCGGGCACAATCGCAGTGGTTCTCCCAAAGCTACCTTAGTCGATGTAACGGAACGAAGGTACCAAAACATGGGAGCCGGGCAAACCCAACTATTGACCCAAGACATGATTCAGAGCCGATTCATATAATGCTATAAGTTCGGGGTGCCGCACTTATGAAAGTGTTCGGACTTATCTCACCATAATGCGGGGAACATAAGCGCCTCGTGTATTCGGCCGTACCAAAATATACGGGTGCAAGATGTCATTAATGAACATATATGTAAAGTAATGCGATTATAGGCAAAAAGTGTTGCATTATTTATTCGAGGAGTTCTGCTATGAGTGTGGAATGATACAAATAGTGCGGTAAGCAAGGGATTGGACTAATTAAACATGTCCCCCTCCAGGGGTGGGCTGCGTACTGGTGTATATAATCAAACTTAATGCTCTTAATGGAGACCACCTGAGTGTTCGTCGCAGCCTTTTTCCTCCCTGGCTGTTGCATCGTGAGTTCGGCAGGTTCACCGCCGGACAGGGCCTCTGGTGAGCGGAGTCCTGTGTATAAAAGAAGGAAAAATAAAAATAAAAATAAGAAGAGTGACACACTTGGGAGCCCCTGGTGTGGCTGAGCCGCACTCTGGGTCTGTTGTGGTCGTGCCCCTCCCCCTATGCCCATGGTATCTCCAAAGCGTAATGATGTACGCGGAGGGCTGGTCGTGCAATTATGCGAGGGCTGGGATTGGGGCCGCATTGCTACGCATGCTCGGAACGCGCTGTGGTCTTGGCTGATGTTGCTCGGCGCTGCTTATTTTGTCCGTCGCTTAACGACCGGCTCAAAATTGCCTTAAAAGGCTGCTCAGACCGCCGCGAGAGTCAGCCAGATGTTCCTCCATTCGAGGGAGCGCTCAGATTTCCGCTGACCGTGATGACTCCACGAGGGCCTGGCATCTTGAGCTTGAGGTATGCGTAATGCGGCACCGCTGCTGAACTTTGCGAACGCGTTCGTCCGAGCAGAGCGTGATAGCCGCCGCGAACGGGACTATGTCGAAGATTAACTCTCGCCCGAAATTATCCGGGATCCGGAGGCTACTTCAGCGCGGATCGAGCCTGCATAATTAGCTTCAACACCTGGTATGACGCTTTGAAGGTCGCCTTTGTAGGTTTAATCCTCGAGGGTCTATGCCCATCTTGCGCACTATATCCTGATAAAGCAGGTTCAGGCTGCTGTCCCGTCCATCAGGACTCTCGTGAGGTGAAATCCATCAACGATTGGGTCTAAAAGCAATGCGGCGAATCTGCCATGGCGGATGCTGGTCGGATGGTCTCTTCGATCGAAGGTGATCGGACAAGAGGACCATGGATTGAACTTCGGGCGATCGCTCCATTGCGATACACCCCTTTAGTGCACGCTCGCCCCTCTTGGGTATGTGGGTTGTGTATATCATGTTAACCGTCCGCACTTGTGGGGGAAACCTTCGTCCTCTATTGTTCGGGCGGCCGGTCTCTTCCTCGCTGCCGCTATGCAGCCCCTTATCATTGTTTTCGCAATTAACTTGTCTCGCTTGCTTGAATACCCAACAATCTCTGCTGGTGTGGTTAGCTGATTTTCGGGTGCCATGTATCCGCATGAGCGGTCGAGTATTCGGTCCAAATTGGACGGACCTGAGTGGTTCTTTTGAATGGCTTCTTCCACGACCGGTTTAGAGCCTCGAATCCGCGCCGACCGCCAGATCCTCATTGTTGTCGCCGTTAACGCGGGCGCTTGTTTTTGTTTTGACGCGACCTGCCGTTGTGGTCCTTATTATCCGGACTGCCAGCATTTTTACTGAGGTTGTTGCTATGAGCTAGCCAGCTATCCTCTCCCGCGCAGAAGCGGGTCATTAGTGATGTGAGGGCTGCCATGGATTTCGGCTTTTTCTGTCCTAGGTGCCGGGCTAGCCATTCATCGCGGATGTTATGCTTGAAGGCTGCGAGGGCCTCTGCATCCGGACAGTCGACGATTTGATTTTTCTTTGTTAAGAACCATGTCCGTAATCGTCTGCTGATTCATCCGGCTGCTGAATTATGTGGCTTAGGTCATCGGCGCCTGGTGGTCACACATATGTGCCCGAAGTTGTCGAGGAATGCGGCTTCCGTGTCCTCCCAACACCCAATTGACTCGCGGCAAGCTGCTAAGCCAATGCCAAGCTGGTCCTTAAGCTTGAGGGAGATACTTGATGGCGAGAGATTGCCGCCATGGGCCATATGGATGTGAAGGAGATAGTCTTCATCCAAACCGCGGGTCTGCACAGCCATCGAGGATTCAATGTCGACGGGTTTAAACCCTTCCGGATTTGATGATCCATTACTTTGTCGCTGAAGCATAGCGGTGTGCGCGCCTCAGATTGAGCAATATCACGACGTAGCTCAAAGGAGCGCTGTCATCTGCTGTGTTCGCCCGCCGAGTTGTTGTATCCGCTCGACGGTATTCGCCGTGGGTCGGGGCGCCCACGTGATCCATATATAGATCTGGATTGTCTTGCCTTGTCCTCCAATATGTCCCGCAAGTCCGCGCGCTCCCCGTGACTTTGTACTTTTCGAGCGATCCCGGGTACGGTCTTGATGGAGGGCCCGATGCCTTCTATCGCGACCACGGGTGGTCGGTCGGCCGACAGCGCCGGTGATGAAGGTATGTATGCTTCCTCCTCTAATCGGGAGCAACTTATGCTGGTAGCTTTTGAAGGGCGCTCGAGTTCATACTTTTCACCATGAGGACCTCGGTCCATCCGTCACCAAACAGGTCTTGGTCACTTGAAGTCGTTGCTGCTTTTCTTTTAGGCTATTTGTCGTGGCGATAAGCCCGCGCTAAAACGCCTTGCCCGACGGGATCTCGTGCACGACGAATTGCTGTCGCTGAGGCTTGCCTCGCCTTCGGAGGGAGGTATGTAATTATCATCCTCGACCTCTTCGCCCGCCGCTTCTCTTGAGGGCTTGCTTCGCATCCTCCCGCGCTGAATCTTGCCGAGGGGTTGTCTTCGCACTCTCTGGTGTTATTATCTCCGTGCCGAATCTCCATTCTTGCTGTGGCAGGGTTTAGAGCGGCACCACCGACGCCGGGCGCTTGACTGCTTTTTGAGGAATCTGCCTCCACGCTTCTTCGCCGTCCCTATCTTTTGGGTGTCCACCATGTATATGTCATATGACGAGGTGGACTTCAAAGGCCCTCAGATGCGCTGGTTCTTGATCGCCTCCGCATCGCCATCCATACCGCCGATGTCTTCGAGTCATAGTCTAGCATGTCGGTTAGATCGCCGACAAAGGGCTACAAAGTGGGTGGTGGGTGGGTTTGAATTTCTTCGCCTTCCGCATCCCAACCATCCTGGCCATAGTCCGGCCAGGGCTCTCCGGATAGCGAGAGATGCTTTAGCGAATTTAGGATGTTGCGAAAGGGTGAGTGCTGAAAGATGTCCACGGAGGTGAACTCCATGATCGGCGCCCAATTGGATTCGATTGGCAGGGGCGTAAGAGGTTCGGAGTCCGACAGGGAGTCCGGCACCTCGGAGTCATGAGCTTTATAAGGGACAAGGTCAGTGTTCAGCTCCATCACCGTGGAAGTCGCAGCCCCCGAGGCGGTGTTCTGCCACCGGTCCTCGATCTGCGTGATCGGCTCCGAACTAAGGGCCGGAAAGGATTCGTGTGCGGCCACCAAGGCACTGTCCGGCGGCAGAGCTAAATCATGCCCATTGTGACAGCGCAGCACGCTCGGCTGTGGCTCGAGTCCGTCGAAGATCAAGTCCCCGCGGACGTCGGCCGTGAAGTTTAGGCTTCCGAACCTGACCGATGACCAGGGGCGAAGCTGATCTGCTTCCGATGGCCAAGTGAATTGGCCCACAAGGCGGCCGCCGAATACGAAGATCTGTCCGGGAGAAAAGTCTCACCGACGGCGTTGTTGATTGGAGAAGCCATCGTTTATCGCGACGGCACACGCAGGAACTCTCAATGAAAGCACCAATGTCGGTGTCAAACCGTGGATCTCGGTAGGGGGTCCCAATCTGCAAGCGCCTAGGCGGATGGTAACAGGATACAAGGGACACGATGTTTTTACCTGTGTTCGCCCTCTCGATGGAGGTAAAACCCTACCCTTGATTGATATTGATGATATGGGTAGTACAAGAGTGGATCTACCAAGAGATCAAGGAGGCTAAACCCTAGAAGCTAGCCTATGGTATGATTGTTGTAATGGTTGTTGTGTCTCTACGGACTAAAGCCCTCCAGCTTTATATAGACACCAAGAGGGCTAGGGTTACACAGAGTCGGTTACAATGGTAGGAGATCTACATATCCGATCACCAAGCTTGCCTTCCATGCCAAGGAAAGTCCCATCCGGACACGGACGGAGTCTTCAATCTTGTATCTTCATAGTCTTGGAGTCCGCGGACAATGATAGTCCGCTGTCCTGGACACCCCCTAGTCCAGACTCCTCACCCCTTATTAGATAGGGGACGGCACACCCCGCCTCCTTTAGAGGGGCTAGTGGTGGCCTCCGCTTGCTTCCCACCTTTGTAGGTGGCCAGCCCGCTCAACCGGGACCATAAAGGCCGGAGGAAGATATCCTCCGCTTGAAGCTTCACCAGCTCATTGTGCGGAACTCAACATCTCTCCACCTCTCATGGAGGGCTGGGAGCGCGAGAGGAGGAGCCACCACGACGGTCCATGATGGAATGGGTTTTCGGTCGAAGCTCTCCGATGAGTACTGCGAAGGAGGATGGTGTGATTTGGATCTGGATTCTTATCCTCTTATAGGCAGATTATTTGCGCAATTAGGGGTAAAACATAAAAGATACCTGATTTTCACATTCGCATGGACGCGTGGAAGAGGGCCATTATTGGGCGTGGAAGCCAAGGAGTGCAACATTTGTAAGGGAGCCGACACCGCTCCGCAAGCACATGGTATTTGAAGGAGAACCCGCCGCAACAATCAAGACTATATATGCGCCGGACTCGTCGCCATTGAAGCCTCGGTTCGGGGCTACCGAGGAGTCTCGACTAGGGCTGTCCGGATAGCCGGACTATCATCATCGCCGGACTCCAAGACTATGAAGATACAAGATTGAAGACTTCGTCCCGTGTCCGGATGGGACTTTCCTTGGCGTGAAGGCAAGCTTACGGCGATACAGATATGTAGATCTCCTACCATTGTACCGACTGTAACCCTAGCCCTCTCCCGTGTCTATATAAACCGAGGGTTTTAGTCCATAGGACTAACGACCATTACAACAATCATACCATATGCTAGCTTCTAGGGTTTAGCCTCCTTGATCTCGTGGTAGATCCACTTTTGTACTACCCATATCATCAATATCAATCAAGCAGAGTAGGGTTTTACCTCCATCGAGAGGGCCCAACTCGGTAAAACATCGTGTCCCTTGTCTCCTCGTTACCATCTCGCCTAGACGCACGCTTCAGACCCTCTACCCGATATCCGCCGGTTTTGACATCGACAAAGAATTACACAAGAACTAGTCCAGAATTATCGTCCGAATCAGCTTTTGCAAAGGTTAATCAAACATGGATATCTCGACTCATACGGAGTCCAATTTTGCTCCACAAGTAGTCAAAACATTTATGACGCACCAGATGCTTCAAAGGATTCTTTCATAGGGAACTTTTGGAGAACTTTTCTTAAGGAGTTCATTCGAAAACTTGTATAGAAACTTTCTTAATGAGCACTCGACAAACGCATTTCGAGAACATACACAAAGTCCCAGCTATGGACCTAGTGCATCATCATAATCGAGGTCTCTTGCATTTCCCTACAAGTAATTGGATCTCATATGGAAATTTTTAGTGAAGTAGAATGGAAAAAATAGAATGCAACTACACAAGAACTAGTCTCAGAATCGCTGCTCGAATCAGCCTTGCGCGTGTTAATCAAACATGGACATCTGACTCATACGGAGTCCGTTTTGGCTCCACAAGTAGTCAAAACGTTAGTGACGACCAGATGCTTCAAAGGATTCTTTCATAGGGTACTTTTGGAGAACTTTTCTTAAGGAGTTTGTTCAGAAACTTGTATAGAAACTTTCTTAATGGGCACTCGACAAACGCATTTCGAGAACATACACAAAGTCCCAGCTATGGACCTATTGCATCATCATAACCGAGGTCTCTTGCAATTTCCTACAGGTAATTGGATCTCATATGGAGATGTTTAGTGAAGTAGAATGGAAAAAATTGAGTGCAGCTACACAAGAACTAGTCTCAGAATCGCCGTCCGAATCAGCTTTTATGCAAAGGTTAATCAAACATGGATATCTGACTCATACGAAGTCCGTTTTGGCTCCACAAGTTGTCAAAACGTTTGTGACGACCATATGCTTCAAAGGATTCTTTCATAGGGAACTTTTGGGGAAGTTTTCTTAAGGAGTTCGTTCAGAAACTTGTATAGAAACTTCCTTAATGAGCACTCGACAAACGCATTTCGAGTACATACACAAAGTCCCAGCTATGGACCTAGTGCATCATCATAACCGAGGTCTCTTGCATTTCCCTACAAGTAATTGGATCTCATATGGAGATGTTTAGTGAAGTAGAATGGAAAAAATCAAGTGCAACTACACAAGAACTAGTCTCAGAATCGTCGTCTGTAATCGCTTTTGTGCAAATGTTAATCAAACATGGATATCTGACTCATACGGAGTCCGTTTTGGCTCCACAAGTAGTCAAAACGTTTGTGACGACCAGATGCTTCAAAGGATTCTTTCATACGGAACTTTTGGAGAACTTTTCTTAAGGAGTTCGTTCAGAAACTTGTATAGAAACTTTCTTAATGAGCACTCGACAAACGGATTTCAAGAACATAAACAAAGTCCCAGCTATGGACCTAGTGCATCATCATAACCGAGGTCTCTTGCCTTTCCCTACAAGTAATAGGATCTGATATGGAGATGTTTAGTGAAGTAGAATGGAAAAAATAGAATGCAACTACACAAGAACTAGTCTGTAAGTGTCGTTCGGAATCAGTTTTGCGCCGTGTTAACTGAAACATGGACATCTGACTCATACGGAGTTCGTTTTGGCTCCACAAGTAGTCAAAACGTTAGTGATGACTAGATGGTTCAAATTATTCTTTCATAGGGAACTTTTGGAGAACTTTTCTTAAGGAGTTCGTTCAGAAACTTGTATAGAAACTTTCATAATGAGCACTCGATAAACGCATTTCGAGAACATACACAAAGTCCCAGCTATGGACCTAGTGCATCATCATAACCGAGGTCTCTTGCATTTCCCTACAAGTAATTGGATCTCATATGGAGATGTTTAGTGAAGTAGAATGGAAAAAATTGAGTGCAACTACACGAGAACTAGTCTCAGAATCGCGTCCGAATCAGTTTTGTGCAATGTTAACTGAAACGTGGATATCTGACTCATATGATATTTTGGCTCCACAAGTAGACAAAACGTTTGTGACGACTAGATGCTTCAAAGGATTCTTTCATAGGGAACTTTTGGAGAAGTTTTCTTAAGGTGTTCGTTCGTAAACTTGTATAGAAACTTTCTTAATGAGCACTCGACAAACGCATTTCGAGTACATACACAAAGTCCTAGCTATGGACCTAGTGCATCATCATAACCGAGGTCTCTTGCATTTCCTACAAGTAATTAGATCTCATATGGAGATGTTTAGTGAAGTAGAATGGAAAAATCGAGTGCAACTACACAAAACTAGTCTCAGAATTTCGCTCGAATCGTTTTGCAAAGTGTTAACTGAAACATGGATATTTGACTCATACGAAGTCTGTTTTGGCTCCAGAAGTAGCCAAAACGTTTGTGACAACCAGATGCTTCAAAGGATTCTTTAATAGGGTTCTTTCGGAGAACTTTTCTTAAGGAGTTTGTTTAGAAACTTGAATAGATACTTTCTTAATGACCACTCGACAAATGCATTTCGAGAACATATACAAAGTCCCAGCTATGGTCCTAGTGTATCATCATAACCGAGGTCTCTTGCATTTTCCTACAAGTAATTGGACCTCATATGGAGATGTTTAGTGAAGTATAATGGAAAAAATTGAGTGCAACTACACAAGAACTAGTCTCAGAATCGCCGTCCGAATCAGCTTTTGTGCAAAGGTTAATCAAACATGGATATCTCGACTCATACGAAGTCCGGTTTGGCTCCACAAGTAGTCAAAACGTTTGTGACGACCATATGCTTCAAAGTATTCTTTCATAGGGAACTTTTGGAGAACTTTCTTAAGGAGTTCGCTCGAAACTTGTATAGAAACTTTCTTAATGAGCACTCGACAAACGATTTCGAGAACATACACAAAGTCCTAGCTATGGACCTAGTACATCATCATAACCGAGGTCTCTTGCATTTCCCTACAAGTAATTGGATCTCATGTGGAGATGTTTAGTGAAGTAGAATGGAAAAATCAAGTGCAACTACACAAGAACTAGTCTCAGAATCGCGTCCGAATCAGCTTTATGCAAAGGTTAATCAAACATGGATATCTGACTCATACGGAGTCCTTTTTGGCTCCACAAGTAGTCAAAACGTTTGTGATGACCAGATGCTTCAAATGATTCTTTCATAGGGAAATTTGGAGAACTTTTTTAAGGAGTTCATTTCGAAACTTGTATAGAAACTTTCTTAATGAGCACTTGACAAACGCATTACGAGAACATACACAAAGTCCCAGCTATGGACGTAGTGCATCATCATAACCGAGGTCTCTTGAAATTCCCTACAAGTAATTGGATCTCATATGGAGATGTTTAATTAAATAGAATGGAAAAAATTTAGTGCAACTACACAAGAACTAGTCTGTAACTGTCGTCCGGAATCAATTTTGCGCAATGTTAACTGAAACGTGGATATCTGACTCATACAAAGTCCGTTTTGGCTCCACAAGTAGTCAAAACGTTTGTGACGACCAGATGCTTCAAAGGATTCTTTCATATGGAACATTTGGAGAAGTTTTCTTAAGGAGTTCGTTCAGAAACTTGTATAGAAACTTTCTTAATAAGCACTCGACAAACGCATTTCGAGTACATACACAAAGTCCCAGCTATGGACCTAGTGCATCATCATAACTGTGGTCTCTTGCATTTCCCTACAAGTAATTAGATCTCATATGGAGATGTTTAGTGAAGTAGAATGGAAAAAGTCAACTGCAACTACACAAGAACTAGTCTGTAACTTTCGTTCGGAATCAGTTTTGCAAAGTGTTAACTCAAACATGGATATTTGACTCATACGAAGTCCGTTTTGGGTCCGCAAGTAGCCAAAACGTTTGTGATGACCAGATGCTTCAAAGGATTCTTTCATAGGGTTCTTTCGGAGAACTTTTCTTAAGGAGTTTGTTTAGAAACTTGAATAGATACTTTCTTAATGAGCACTCGACAAACGCATTTCGAGAACATATACAAAGTCCCAGCTATGGACCTAGTGCATCATCATAACCGAGGTCTCTTGCATTTTCCTCCAAGTAATTGGACCTCATATGGAGATGTTTAGTGAAGTATAATGGAAAAAATTGATTGCAACTACACAAGAACTAGTCTGTAACTGTCATCCGGAATCAGTTTTGTGCAGTGTTAACTGAAACATGGATATCTGACTCATACGAAGTCCGGTTTGCCTCCACAAGTAGTCAAAACGTTTGTGACGACCAGATGCTTCAAAGGATTCTTTCATATTGAACTTTTGGAGAACTTTTCCTAAGGAGTTCGTTCAGAAACTTGTATTGAAACTTTCTTAAAGAGAACACGACAAACGCATTTCAAGAACAGACACAAAGTCCCAGCTATGGACCTAGTACATCATCATAACCGAGGTCTCTTGCATTTCCCTACAAGTAATTGGATCTCATATGGAGATGTTTAGTGAAGTAGAATGGAAAAAATCAAGTGCAACTACACAAGAACTAGTCTCAGAATTATCGTCCGAATCAGCTTTTGCAAAGGTTAATCAAACATGGATATCTGACTCATACGGAGTCCGTTTTGGCTCCACAAGTAGTCAAAACGTTTGTGACGACCAGATGCTTCAAAGTATTCTTTCATAGGGAACTTTTGGAGAACTTTTCTTAAGGAGTTCGTTTAGAAACTTGTATAGAAGTTTTCTTGATGAGCACTCGACAAACGCATTACGAGAACATACACAAAGTCCCAGCTATGGACCTAGTCAATCATCATAACCGAGGTTTCTTGCAATTCCCTACAAGTAATTGGATCTCATATGGAGATGTTTAGTGAAGTAGAATGGAAAAAATTGAGTGCAACTACACAAGAACTAGTCTCAGAATCGTCGTCCGAATCGGCTTTTATGCAATGTGAATCAAACATGGATATCTGACTCATACGAAGTCCATTTTGGCTCCACAAGTAGTCAAAACGTTTGTGATGACCAGATGCTTCAAAGTATTCTTTCATAGGGAACTTTTGGAGAAGTTTTCTTAAGGAGTTCGTTAAGAAACTTGTATAGAAACTTTCTTAATGAGCACTCGACAAACGCATTTCGAGTACATACACAAAGTCCCAGCTATGGACCTAGTGCATCATCATAACTGTGGTCTCTTCCATTTCCCTACAAGTAATTAGATCTCATATGGAGATGTTTAGTGAAGTAGAATGGAAAAAATCGAGTGCAACTACACAAGAACTAGTCTGTAACTTTCGTCCGGAATCAGTTTTGCAAAGTGTTAACTGAAACCTGGATATTTCACTCATACGAAGTCCGTTTTGGCTCCACAAGTAGCCAAAAAGTTTGTGACGACCAGATGCTTCAAAGGATTCTTTCATAGGGTTCTTTCGGAGAACTTTTCTTAAGGAGTTTGTTTAGAAACTTGAATAGATACTTTCTTAATGAGCACTCGACAAACGCATTTCGAGAACATATACAAAGTCCCAGCGATGGACCTAGTGCATCATCATAACCGAGGTCTCTCGCATTTTCCTACAAGTAATTGGACCTCATATGGAGATGTTTAGTGAAGTATAATGGAAAAAATTGAGTGCAACTACACAAGAACTAGTCTCAGAATCGCATCCGAATCAGCTTTTGTCCAAAGGTTAATCAAACATGGATATCTGACTCATACGAAGTCCGGTTTGCCTCCACAAGTAGTCAAAACGTTTGTGACGACCAGATGCTTCAAAGGATTCTTTCATAGGGAACTTTTGGAGAACTTTTCTTAAGGAGTTCGTTTAGAAACTTGTATAGAAACTTTCTTAATGAGCACTCGACAAACGCATTTCGAGAACATACACAAACTCCCAACTATGGACCTAGAACATCATCATAACTGAGGTCTCATGCATTTACAAGTAATTGGATCTCATATGGAGATGTTTAGTGAAGTAGAATGGAAAAAATCAAGTGCAACTACACAAGAACTAGTCTCAGAATCGCTGTCCGAATCAGTTTTATGAAGTGTTAATCAAACATGGATATCCGACTCATACGGAGTTAGTTTTGGCTCCACAAGTAGTCAAAACTTTTGTGACGACCAGATGCTTCAAAGGATTCTTTCATAGGGAACTTTTGGAGAACTTTTCTGAAGGAGTTCGTTTAGAAACTTGTATAGAAACTTTCTTAATGAGCACTCGACAAACGCATTACGAGAACATACACAAAGTCCCAGCTATGGACCTAGTGCATCTTCATAACCGAGGTCTCTTGCATTTCCCTACAAGTAATTGGATCTCATATGGAGATGTTTAGTGAAGTAGAATGGAAAAAATCGAGTGCAACTACACAAGAACTAGTCTGTTAAGTTCGTCCGGAATCAGCTTTGCGCAATGTTAACTGAAACGTGGATATTTGACCCATACGAAGTCCATTTTGGCTCCACAAGTAGCCAAAACATTTGTGACGACCAGATGCTTCAAAGGATTCTTTCATAGGGAACTTTTGGAGAAGTTTTCTTAAGGAGTTTGTTCCGAAACTTGAATAGATACTTTCTTAATGAGCACTCGACAAACGCATTTCGAGTACATACAGAAAGTCCCAGCTATAGACCTAGTGCATCATCATAACTGAGGTCTCTTGCATTTCCCTACAAGTAATTAGATCTCATATAGAGATGTTTATTGAAGTAGAATGGAAAAAATCGAGTGCAACTACACAAGAACTAGTCTGTAACTGTCGTCCGAAATCAGTTTTGCAAAGTGTTAACTGAAACATGGATATATGAATCATACGAAGTCCGTTTTGGCTCCACAAGTAGACAAAACGTTTGTGATGACCAGATGCTTCAAAGGATTCTTTCGTAGGGAACTTTTGCAGAACTTTTCTTAAGGAGTTTGTTCAGAAACTTGTATTGAAACTTTCTTAATGAGCACTCGACAAACGCATTTTGAGAACATACACAAAGTCCCAGCAGTGGACCTAGTGCATCATCATAACCGAGGTCTCTTGCATTTCCCTACAAGTTATTGGATCTCATATGGAGATGTTTAGTGAAGTAGAATGGAAAAAATCAAGTGCAACTACACAAGAACTAGTCTCAGAATCGCTGTATGGAATCAGTTTTGTGCAAAGGTTAATCAAACATAGATATCTGACTCATATGGAGTTTGTTTTTGCTCCACCAGTAGTAAAAACGTTTGTGATGACCATATGCTTCAAAGGATTCTTTCATAGGGAACTTTTGGAGAACTTTTCTTAAGGAGTTCGTTCAGAAACTTGTATAGAAACTTTCTTAATGAGCACTCGACAAACGCATTTTGAGAACATATACAAAGTCCCAGCTATGGACCTAGTGCATCATCATAACCAAGGTCTCTTGCATTTTCCTACAAGTAATTGGACCTCATATGGAGATGTTTAGTGAAGTATAATGGAAAAAATTGAGTGCAACTACACAAGAACTAGTCTCAGAATCGTTGTCCGAATCGCTTTGTGCAAAGGTTAATCAAACATGGATATCTGACTCATACGAAGTCCGGTTTGGCTCCACAAGTAGTCAAAACGTTTGTGACGACTAGATGCTTCAAAGGATTCTTTCATAGGGAACTTTTGGAGAAATTTTCTTAAGGAGTTCGTTCAGAAACTTGTATAGAAACTTTCTTAATGAGCACTCGACAAACGCATTTCGAGAACATACACAAAGTCCCAGCTATGGACCTAGAACATCATCATAACCGAGGTCTCTTGCATTTCCCTACAAGTAATTGGATCTCATATGGAGATGTTAAGTGAAGTAGAATGGAAAAAATCAAGTGCAACTACACAAGAACTAGTCTCAGAATCGCGTCCGAATCAGCTTTATGCAGTGTTAATCAAACAAGGATATCTGACTCGTACGGAGTCCGTTTTGGCTCCACAAGTAGTCAAAACGTTTATGACAACCAGATGCTTCAAAGGATTCTTTCATAGGGAACTTTTGGATAACTTTTCTTCAGAAGTTTGTTTAGAAACTTGTATAGAAACTTTCTTAATGAGCACTCGACAAACGCATTACGAGAACATACACAAAGTCCCAGCTATGGACCTAGTGCATCATCATAACTGAGGTCTCTTGAAATTCCCTACAAGTAATTGGATCTCATATGGAGATGTTTAGTGAAGTAGAATGGAGAAAATAGAATGCAACTACACAAGAACTAGTCTAACTGTAGTTCGACATCAGTTTTGCGCAGTGTTAACTGAAACATGGACGTTTGAACATATAGAGTCCATTTTGGCTCCACAAGTAGTCAAAACGTTTGTGACGACCAGATGGTTCAACGTATTCTTTCATAGGGAACTTTTGGAGAACTTTTCTTAAGGAGTTCGTTCAGAAACTTGTATAGAAACTTTCTTAATGAGCACTCGACAAACGCATTTCGAGAACATACACAAAGTCCCAGCTATGGACCTAGTGCATCATCATAACCGAGGTCTCTTGCATTTCCCTACAAGTAATTCGATCTCATATGGAGATGTTTAGTGAAGTAGAATGGAAAAATCAAGTGCAACTACACAAGAACTAGTGTATAATCGCTGCTCGAATCAGTTTTGTGCAAAGGTTAATCAAACATGGATATATGACTCATACGGAGTCCGTTTTAGCTCCACAAGTAGTCAAAACGTTTTTGACGACCAGATGCTTCAAAGGATTCTTTCGTAGGGAATTTTGGAGAACTTTTCTTAAGGAGTTTGTTCAGAAACTTGTATAGAAACTTTCTTAATGAGCACTCGACAAACGCATTTTGAGAACATACACAAAGTCCCAGCTATGGACCTAGTGCATCATCATAACCGAGGTCTCTTGAATTTCCCTACAAGTTATTGGATCTATGTTTAGTGAAGTAGAATGGAAAAACTCAAGTGCCACTACACAAGAACTAGTCTCAGAATCGCTGCGGAATCAGCTTTGTGCAAAGGTTAATCAAACATGGATATCTCGACTCATAAGGAGTGCATTTTGGCTCCACAAGTAGTAAAACCGCTTTGTGATGACCATGTGCTTCAAAGGATTCTTTCATAGGAACTATTGGAGAACTTTTCTTAAGGAGTTCGCTCGAAACTTGTATAGAAACTTTCTTAATGAGCATTCGACAAACGCATTTCGAGAACATACACAAAGTCCCAGCTATGGACCTAGTGCATCATCATAACAGAGGTCTCTTGAATTTCCCTACAAGTAATTGGATCTCATATGGAGATGTTTAGTGAAGTAGAATGGAAAAATCAAGTGCAACTACACAAGAACTAGTCTCAGTAACGTCGTCCGAATCAATTTTATGCAGTTGTTAATCAAACATGGACATCTGACTCATACGGAGTCCATTTCGGCTCCACTAGTAGTCAAAACGTTTGTGATGACCAGATGCTTCAAATGATTCTTTCATAGGGAACTTTTGGAGAACTTTTCTTAAGGAGTTCGTTCAGAAACTTGTATCGAAACTTTCTTAATGAGCACTCGACAAACCCATTTCGAGAACATACACAAAGTCCCAGCTATGGACCTAGTGCATCATAATAACTGAGGTCTCTTGCATTTTCCTACAAGTAATTGGACCTCATATGGAGATGTTTAGTGAAGTATAATGGAAAAAATTGAGTGCAACTACACAAGAACTAGTCTCAGAATCGTCGTCCGAATCGCTTTTGCTATGTTAATCAAACATGGATATCTCGACTCATATGAAGTACGCTTTGGCTCCACAAGTAGTCAAAACGTTTGTGACGCACCAGATGCTTCAAAGGATTCTTTCAGGGGAACTTTTGGAGAACTTTTCTTAAGGAGTTCGCTCGAAACTTGTATAGAAACTTTCTTAATGAGCACTCGACAAACGATTTCGAGAACATACACAAAGTCCCAGCTATGGACCTAGTGCATCATCATAATCGAGGTCTCTTGCATTTCCTACAAGTAATTGTATCTCATATGGAGATGTTTAGTGAATTAGAATGGAAAAATCAAGTGCCACTACACAAGAACTAGTCTCAGAATCTCGTCCGAATCAGCTTTTATGCAGGTTAATCAAACATGGATATCCGACTCATACGGAGTCTGCTTTGGCTGCACAAGTAGTCAAAACGTTTGTGACGACCAGATGCTTCAAAGGATTCATTCATAGGGAACTTTTGGAGAACTTTTTTTAAGGAGTTCGTTCAGAAACTTGTATAGAAACTTTCTTAATGAGCACTCGACAAACGCATTACGAGAACATACACAAAGTCCCAGCTATGGACCTAGTGCATCATCATAACCGAGGTCTCTTGCAATTACCTACAAGTAATTGGATCTCATATGGAGATGTTTAGTGAAGTAGAATGGAAAAAATAGAATGCAACTACACAAGAGCTAGTGTGTAACAGTCGTCCGGAATCAGTTTTGCGCAGTGTTAACTTAAACATGGATATATGACTCATACGGAGTCCGTTTTAGCTCCACAAGTACTCAAAACGTTTTTAACGACCAGATTCTTTAGTGGATTCTGTCATAGGGAACTTTTGGAGAACTTTTCTTAAGAAGTTTGTTCAGAAACTTGTATAGAAACTTTCTTAATAAGCACTCGACAAACGCACTTCGAGAACATACACAAAGTCCCAGCTATGGACCTAGTGCATCATTATAACCGAGGTCTCTTGCATTTCCCTACAAGTAATTGGATCTCATATGGAGATGTTTAGTGAAGTAGAACGGAAAAAATCAAGTGCAACTACACAAGAACTAGTCTCAGAATCGCTCGGTCGGAATCAGCTTTATGTAGTGTTAATCAAACATGGATATCTCGAATCATACGGAGTCTGCTTTTGGCTCCACAAGTAGTCAAAACGCTTTGTGACGACCAGATGCTTCAAAGGATTCTTTCATAGGAACTTTGGAGAACTTTTCTTAAGGAGTTCGCTCGAAACTTGTATAGAAACTTTCTTAATGAGCACTCGACAAACGCATTTCGAGAACATACACAAAGTCCCAGCTATGGACCTAGTGCATCATCATAACCGAGGTCTCTTGTATTTCCATACAAGTAATTGGATCTCATATCGAGATGTTTAGTGAAGTAGAATGGAAAAAATCTAGTGTAACTACACGCGAACTAGTCTCTAACTGTCGTCCGGAATCAGTTTTGCGCAGTGTTAACTGAATCATGGATATCTGAGTCATACGGAGTCCGTTTTGGCTCCACAAGTAGTCAAAACATTTGTGACGACCAGATGCTTCAAAGGATTCTTTCATAGGAAACTTTTGGAGAACTTTTCTTAAGGAGTTCGTTCAGAAACTTGTATAGAAACTTTCTTAATGAGCACTCGACAAACCCATTTCGAGAACATACACAAAGTCCCAGCTATGGACCTAGTGCATCATAATAACCGAGGTCTCTTGCATTTTCCTACGATTAATTGGACCTAATATGGAGATGTTTAGTGAAGTATAATGGAAAAAATTGAGTGCAACTACACAAGAACTAGTCTCAGAATCGCCGTCCGAATCAGCCATGAAGTGTTAATCAAACATGGATATCTGACTCATACGAAGTCCGGTTTGGCTCCACAAGTAGTCAAAACGTTTGTGACGACCAGATGCTTCAAAGGATTCTTTCATAGGGAACTTTTGGAGAACTTTTCTTAAGGAGTTCGTTCAGAAACTTGTATAGAAACTTTCTTAATGAGCACTCAACAAACGCATTACGAGAACATACAAAAAGTCCCAGCTATGGACCTAGTGCATCATCATAACCGAGGTCTCTTGCAATTACCTACAAGTAATTGGATCTCATATGGAGATGTTTAGTGAAGTAGAATGGAAAAAATAGAATGCAACTACACAAGAACTAGTCTAACTGTCGTTCGGAATCAGTTTCGCGCAGTGTTAACTGAAACATGGACATCTGAATCATACGGAGTCCGTTTTGGCTCCACAAGTAGTCAAAACGTTTCTGACGGCCAGATGGTTAAAAGTATTTCTTTCATAGGGATCATTTGGAGAACTTTTCTTAAGGACTTCGTTCAGAAACTTGTATAGAAACTTTCTTAATGAGCACTCGACAAACGCATTTCAAGAACATACACAAAGTCCCAGCTATGGACCTAGTGCATCATCATAACCGAGGTCTCTTGCATTTCCCTACAAGTAATTGGATCTCATATGGAGATGTTTAGTGAAGTAGAATGGAAAAAATCAAGTGCAACTACACAAGAACTAGTATGTAACTGTTGTTCGGAATCAGTTTTGCACAGTGTTAACTGAAACATGGATATATGAGTCATACGGAGTCCGTTTTGGCTCCACAAGTAGTCAAAACGATTGTGACGACCAGATGCTTCAAAGGATTCTTTCGTATGGAACTTTTGCAAAACTTTTCTTAAGGAGTTTTTTCAGAAACTTGTATCGAAACTTTCTTAATGAGCACTCGACAAACGCATTTTGAGAACATACACAAAGTCCCAGCTATGGACCTAGTGCATCATCATAACCGAGGTCTCTTGCATTTCCCTACAAGTTATTGGATCTCATATGGAGATGTTTAGTGAAGTAGAATGGAAAAAATCAAGTGCAACTAGACAAGAACTAGTCTCAGAATCGCTGTATGGAATCGCTTTTGTGCAAAGTTAATCAAACATGGATATCTGACTCATACGGAGTCCATTTTGGCTCCACAAGTAGTAAAAGCATTTGTGACGACCATATGCTTCAAAGGATTCTTTCATAGGGAACTTTTGGAGAACTTTTCTTAAGGAGTTCGTTCAGAAACTTGTATAGAAACTTTCTTAATGAGCATCATCATAACCGAGGTCTCTTGAATTTCCCTACAAGTAATTGGATCTCATATGGAGATGTTTAGTGAAGTAGAATGGAAACAATAGAATGCAACTCGACAAGAACTAGTATGTAACTGTCGTTCGGAATCAATTTTGCGCCGTGTTAACTAAAACATGGACATCTGACTCATACGGAGTCAGTTTTCGCTCCACAAGTAGTCAAAATGTTAGTGACGACCAGATGCTTCAATGGATTCTGTCATAGGGAACTTTTGGAGAACTTTTCTTAAGAAGTTGGTTCAGAAACTTGTATAGAAACTTTCTTAATGAGCACTCGACAAACGCACTTCGAGAACATACACAAAGTCCCAGCTATGGACCTAGTGCATCATCATAACCGAGGTCTCTTGCATTTCCGTACAAGTAATTGGATCTCATATGGAGATGTTTAGTGAAGTAGAATGGAAAAACTCAAGTGCAACTACACAAGAACTAGTCTGTAACTGTCGGCCGGAATCAGTTTTGCGTAGTGTTAACTGAAACATGGATATCTGAGTCATACGGAGTCTGTTTTGGCTCCAGAAGTAGTCAAAGCGTTTGTGACGACCAGATGCTTCAAAGGATTCTTTCATAGGGAACTTTTGGAGAACTTTTCTTAAGGAGTTCGTTCAGAAACTTGTATAGAAACTTTCTTAATGAGCACTCGACAAACGCATTTCGAGAACATACACAAAGTCCCAGCTATGGACCAAGTGCATCATCATAACCGAGGTCTCTTGCATTTCCATACAAGTAATTGGATCTCATATGGAGATGTTTAGTGAAGTAGAATGGAAAAAATCAAGTGCAACTACACAAGAACTAGTCTCAGAATCGCTGCTCGAATCAGTTTTATGCAAAGTTAACTAAAACATGGATATCTAACTCATACGCAGTCCGTTTTGGCTCGACAGGTAGTCAAAACGTTTCTGACGACCAGATGCTTCGAAGGATTCTTTCGTAGGGAACTTTTGGAGAACTTTTTGTAAGCAGTTCGTTCAGAAACTTGTATAGAAACTTTCTTAATGAGCACTCGACAAACGCATTTCGATAACATACACAAAGTCCCAGCTATGGACCTAGTGTATCGTCATAACCGAGGTCTCTTGCATTTTCCAACAAGTAATTGGATCTCATATGGAGAAGTTTGTTTGGGAACGTAGTAGAAATTCAAAATTTTCCTACGTGTCACCAAGATCTATCTATGGAGAAACCAGCAACGAGGGAAAGGAGAGTGCATCTACATACCCTTGTAGATCGCTAAGCGGAAGCGTTCAAGAGAACGGGGTTGAAGGAGTCGTATCTGTGTGATCCAAATCACCGGAGATCCTAGTGCCAAACGGACGACACCTCCGCGCTCAACACACGTGACAGCCCGGTGACGCCTCCCATGCCTTGATCGTGCAAGGAGAGAGGAGAGGTTGAGGAAGACTCATCCAGCAGCAGCACAATGGCGTGGTGGTGATGGAGGAGCGTGGCTATCCAAAGAGGCTTTGCCAAGCACCACGGGAGAGGAGGAGTAAGAGAGGTAGGGCTGCACCAAGAGGGAGAGATTCTCGTGTGTTGGGCAGCCCCTGCACCTCAAGTATTTATAGGGGTAGGGGAGGGGGCTGCGCCCCCTCTAGGGTTCCCTCCCGGTGGTGGCGGCAGCCCCCAGATCCCATCTGGGTGGTGGCCAGAAGGGGAGAGGGGGGAGGCGCACCTAGGGTGGGCCTTAGGGCCCATCTGCCCTAGGGTTTGCCCCCCTTCCCCACTTCCTGCGCCTTCGGCAATGTGGGGGGGTGCACCTGCCCACCTGGGGCTGGTCCCCTCCCACACTTGGCCCATGCAGCCCTCCAGGGTTGGTGGCCCCACTTGGTGGACCCCGGACCTCCCCGTGGTCTCTGCATCGCTACCGAAAAACCCAAACTTTTCCGGTGACCAAAACAGACTTCCCATATATAAATCTTTACCTCCGGACCATTCCGAACTCCTCGTGACGTCCGGGATCTCATCCGGACTCAATAACATTCGTAACCACATACAAACTTCCTTTATAACCCGAGCATCATCGAACCTTAAGTGTGTAGACCCTACAGTTCGGGAGACATGTAGACATGACCGAGACGTTCTCCGTCAATAACCAACAGCGGATCTGGATACCCATGTTGGCTCCTACATGTTCCACGATGATCTTGTCGATGAACCACGATGTCGTGGACTCAATCGATCCCGTATACAATTCCCTTTGTCTAACGGTATTGTACTTGCCCAAGATTCGATCGTCGGTATACCGATACCTTGTTCAATCTCGCACGGCAAGTCTCTTTACTCGCTCCGTAACACATCATCCCGTGATCAACCCCTTGGTCACATTGTGCACATTATGATGATGTCCTACCGAGTGGGCCCAGAGATACCTCTCCGTTTACATGGAGTGACAAATTCCAGTCTCGATTCGTGCCAACCCAACAGACACTTTCGGAGATACCTGTAGTGCACCTTTATAGTCACCCAGTTATGTTGTGACATTTAGTACACCCAATGCATTCCTACGGTATCCCGGAGTTGCACAATATCATGGTCTAAGGAAAAGATACTTGACATTAGAAAAGCTTTAGCATACGAACTACACGATCTCTGTGCTAGGCTTAGGATTGGGTCTTGTCCATCACATCATTCTCCTAATGATGTGATCCCGTTATCAACAACTTCCAATTTCCATGGTCAGGAAACCATAACCATCTATTGATCAACGAGCTAGTCAACTAGAGGCTTACTAGGGACATGGTGTTGTCTATATATCCACACATGTATCTGAGTTTCCTATCAATACAATTATAGCATGGATAATAAACGATTATAATGAACAAGGAAATATAATAATAACCAATTTATTATTGCCTCTAGGGCATATTTCCAACAGTCTCCCACTTGCACTAGAGTCAATAATCTAGTTCACATCGCCATGTGATTAACACTCACAGGTCACATCACCATGTGACCAACATCCAATGAGTTTACTAGTGTCACTAAACTAGTTCACATCATCATGTGATTAAGACTCAATGAGTTCGGGGTTTGATCATGTTTTGCTTAAGTAGAGAGGTTTTAGTCAACGGGTCTCGCAACTTTCAGATCCGTATGTACTTCGCAAATCTCTAGGTCATTCTCAGAATGCTGCTTCCATGCTCCACTAGGAGCTATTCCAAATGGTTGCTCCACTATACGTATCCGGTTTGCTACTCAGAGTCACTCGGATAGGTGTTAAAGCTTGCATCGACGTAACCCTTTACGCCAACTCTTTATCACCTCCATAATCGAGAAACATGTCCTTATTTACTCCAAGGACAATTTTGACCGCTGTCCAATGATCCATTCTGGATTATTCTTGTACCCTTGACCGACTCATGGCAAGGCACACTTCCGTGCGGTACATAGCATAGCATACTATAGAGCCTACGCCTAAAGCATAGGGCGACCTTCGTCCTTTCTCTCTATTCTCGCCGTGGTCGAGCTTTTAAGTCTTAACTTCATACCTTACATCTCGTGCAAGAACTCCTTCTTTGATCGATCCATCTTGAACACCTTCAAGATCATGTCAAGGTACGTGCTCATTTGAAAGTACCATTAAGCGTTTTGATCTATCATTATAGATCTTGATGCTCAATGTTCAAGTAGCTTAATCCAGGTTTTCCATTGAAAAACACTTTTCAAATAACCCTATATGCTTTCCAGAAATTCTACATCATTTCTGATCAACAATATGTCAACAACATATACTCATCAGAAATTCTATAGTGCTCCCACTCACTTCTTTGGAAATACAAGTTTCTCATAAACTTTGTATAAACAAAAATCTTTGATCATCTTATCAAAGTGCATATTCCCACTCCGAGATGCTTACTCTAGTCCATGGAAGGATCGCTGGAGCTAGCATACCTTTTAGCATCCTTAGGATCGACAAAACTTTCTGATTGTATCACATACAACCTTTCCTTACGAAAACTGGTAAGGAAACTCGTTTTTGACATCCATCTGCCAGATTTCATAAATGCAACTGAAGCTAACCTGATTCCGACGGACTTAAGCATCGCTACGGATGAGAAAATCTCATCGTAGTCAACTCCTTGAACTTGTGAAAAACTCTTCGCCACAAGTCGAGCTTCATAGACGGTGACATCACCGTCCACGTCCGTCTTCTTCTTAAAGATCCATTTATCTCAATGGCTTGCCGATCATTGGGCAAGTCCACCAAAGTCCATGCTTTGTTCTGATACATGGATCCTATCTCGGATTTCATGGCTTCTAACCATTTGTCGGAATTTGGGCCCACCATCGCTTCCCATAGCTCGGAGGTTCATTGTTGTCTAGCAACATGACCTTCAAGACAGGATTACTGTACCACTCAAGCAAGACGCATCCTTGTCACCCTACGAGGTACGGTAGTGACTTGATCCGAAGTTTCATGATCACTATCATAAGCTTCTACTTCAATTGGTGTAGGTGCCACAGGAACAACTTCCTACGCCCTGCTACACACTAGTTGTAGTGATGGTTCAATAACCATATCAAGTCTCCTCCATCCTCCCACTCAACTTTTTGAGACAAACTTTTCCTCGAGAAAGGACCCGATTTAAGAAACAATCCCTATTGCTTTCGAGTCTGAATTAGGAGGTATACCCAACTGTTTTGGGTGTCCTATGAAGATGCATTTTATCCGCTTTGGGTTCGAGCTTATCAACCTGAAACCTTTTCACATAAGCGTCACAGCCCCAAACCTTTAAGAAATGACAACTTAGGTTTCTCTAAACCATAGTTCATACGGTGTCATCTCAACGGAATTACGTGGTGCCCTATTTAAAGTGAATGTGGTTGTCTCTAATGCCTAACCCATAAACGATAGTGGTAATTCGATAAGAGACATCATGGTACGCACCATATCCAATAGGGTGCAACTATGATGTTCGGACACACCATCAAACTATGGTGTTCTAGGCGGTATTAATTGTGAAACAATTTCCACAATGTCTTAATTGCGTGCCAAAGCTCATAACTCAGATACTCATCTCATATCATAGACATTTTATCCTCTTGTCACGATGATCTTCAACTTCACTCTGAAATTACTTGAACCATTCAATAATTCAGACTTGTGTTTCATCAAGTAAATATACTCAACATCTACTCGAATCATCTGCAAGTAAGAACATAACTATATTCATCAGATGCCTCAAAGACTCATTGGACTGCACACAACAAAATGTGTTACTTCCAACAAGTTGCTATCTTGTTCCATCTTACTGAAAACGAGGCTTTTCAGTCATCTTGCCCATGTGGTATGATCTGCATATCTCAAGTGATTCAAAATCAAGTGAGTCCAAACGATCCATCGGCATGGAGTTTCTTCATGCGTATACACCAATAGACATGGTTCGCATGTCTCAAACTTTTCAAAAACGAGTGAGTCCAAAGATCCATTAACATGGAGCTTCTTCATGCGTTTTATACCAATATGACTTACATGGCAGTGCCACAAGTGAGTGGTACTATCATTACTATCTTATATCTTTTGGCATGAAAATGTGTATCACTACGATCGAGATTCAATAAACCATTCCTTTAGGTGTAAGACCATTGAAGGTATTATTCAAATAAATAGAGTAACCATTATTCTCCTTAAATGAATAACTGTATTGTGATAGACATAATCCAATCATGTCTATGCTCAACGCAAACACCAAATGACAGGTTTAATACTAATCTTGATGGTAGAGGGAGCGTGCGATGTTTGATCACATCAAACTTGGAAATACATGTCGTCAGCTCACCTTTAGCTAGTCTCCGTTTATTCCGTAGCTCTTTCATTTCGAGTTACTAACACTTAGCAACCGAACTGGTATCTTAATACCCTGGTGCTACTAGGAGTACTAGTAAAGTACACATTAACATAATGTATATCCAATATACTTCTATCGACCTTGCCAGCCTTCTCATCTACCAAGTATCTAGGGTAATTCTGCTCCAGTGGTTGTTCCCCTTATTACAGAAGCACTTAGTCTCGGGTTTGGGTTCAACCTTGAGTTTCTTCACTAGAGCAGCATCTAATTTTCCGTTTCATGAAGTATCCTTCTTGCCCTTGCCCTCCTTGAAACTAGTGGTTTCACCAACCATCAACAATTGATGCTCCTTCTGATTTC
Organism: Aegilops speltoides; assembly: GCA_021437245.1. Lineage (NCBI taxonomy): Eukaryota > Viridiplantae > Streptophyta > Magnoliopsida > Poales > Poaceae > Aegilops > Aegilops speltoides. Next base: position 320,527,755 of record CM038145.1, read on the forward strand.
TACTTTCGCGTGTCAAACATCGCTAATACCTCAAAGATCATCATATCTATCCCCGATATGTTATAGTTCATCACGATCTCTAGCAGCTTGGTGGCAATGACTTTGGAGAAACATCACTATCTCATCCGGAAGATCAACTCCCACTCGATTCAAGTGATTGTTGCACTCGCATAATCTGAGCACAAGCTCAACGATTAAGCTTTTCTCCCTTAGTTTGTCGGCTAAGAAAATCGCCGGAGGTCTTATACCTCTTGACGTGGGCACGAGCCCGAAATCCCAATTTCAGCCCTCAAACATCTCATATGTTCCATGATGTTTCAAAACGCCTTTGGTGCCTCAACTCTAAACCGCTTAACTGAACTATCATGTAGTTATCAAAACGTGTATGTCCGATGTTCGCAACATCCACAAACGACGTTTGGGGTTCAGCACACTGAGCGGTGCATTAAGGATACAAGCTTTCTTCTGTCCGCATATTCGCTACTATCAACTTTCAACTATATTTTCTCTAGGAACATATCTAAAACAGTAGAACTAAAGCGCGAGCTATGACATAATTTGCAAAGGGTCTTTTGACTATGTTTAGGATAATTAAGTTCATCTTATGAACTCCCACTCAGATAGACATCCCTCTAGTCATCTAAGTGATTACATGATCCGAGTCAACTAGGCCGTGTCCGATCATCACGTGAGATGGACTAGTCATCATCGGTGAACATCTTCATGTTGATCGTATCTACTATACGACTCATGCTCGACCTTTTGGTCTCTGTGTTCCGAGGCCATGTCTGTACATGCTAGGCTCGTCAAGTTAACCCTAAGTGTTTCGCGTGTGTAAATCTGTCTTACACCCATTGTATGTGAACATAAGAATCCATCACACCCGATCATCACGTGGTGCTTAGAAGCTTACGAACTTTAGCAACGGTGCACGCTTAGGGAGAACACTTCTTGAAATTGTTGTAAGGATCATCTTATTTACTACCGCTGTTCTAAGTAAACAAGATGCATAAACATGATAAACATCACATGCAATCAAATAGTGACATGATATGGCCAATATCATTTTGCTCCTTTGATCTCCATCTTCGGGCTCCATGATCATCATCATCACCGCATGACACCATGATCTCCATCATCATGATCTCCATCATCGTGTTCCATGAAGTTGTCTTGCCAACTTATTACTTCTACTACTATGGCTACCGTTAGCAATAAAGTAAAGTAATTACATGGCGTTGTTCAATGACACGCAGGTCATACAATAAATAAAGACAACTCCTATGGCTCTCGCCGTTGTCATACTCATCGACATGCAAGTCGTGATTCCTATTACAAGAACATGATCAATCTCATACATCACATATCATTCATCACATTCTTCTTGGCCATATCACATCACATAGCATACCCTGCAAAAACAAGTTAGACGCCCTCTAATTGTTGTTGCATGTTTTACGTGGCTGCTATGGGTTTCTAGCAAGAACGCTTACCTATGCAAAACCACAACGTGATATACCAATTGCTATTTACCCTTCATAAGGACCCTTTTCATCGAATCCATTCCGACTAAAGTGGGAGAGATCGGCACCGCTAGCCACCTTATGCACCAAGTGCATGTCAATCGGTGGAACCTGCCTCACGAAGAGTACGTAAGGTCGGTCCGAGCCGCTTCATCCCACAATACCGTCGAAACAAGATTGGACTAGTAACGGTAAGCATATTGAACAAAATCAACGCCCACAACTACTTTGTGTTCTACTCGCAAAGAATCTACGCAATAGACCTAGCTCATGATGCCATCGTTGGGGAACGAGCGTAAATTCAAAATTTTCCTACGTGTCACCAAGATCTATCTATGGAGAAACCAGCAACGAGGGAAAGGAGAGTGCATCTACATACCCTTGTAGATTGCTAAGCGGAAGCGCTCAAGAGAACGGGGTTGAAGGAGTCGATTGTCGTGATCCAAATCACCGGAGATCCTAGTGCCGAACGGACGGCACCTCCGCGTTCAACACACGTACAGCCCGGTGACGTCTCCCATGCCTTGATCCGGCAAGGAGAGAGGGAGAGGTTGAGGAAGACTCCGTCCAGCAGCAGCACAACGGCATGGTGGTGATGGAGGAGCGTGGCTATTCTGCAGGGCTTCGCCAAGCACCACGGGAGAGGAGGAGTAAGAGAGGTAGGGCTGCACCAAGAGGGAGAGATTCTCGTGTGTTGGGCAGCCCCCAGATCTCAAGTATTTATAGGGGAAGGGGAGGGGGCTGCGCCCCCTCTAGGGTTCCCTCCCCAGGGGTGGCGGCAGCCCCCAGATCCCATCTGGGTGGCGGCCAGAAGGGGAGAGGGGAGGCGCACCTAGGGTGGGCCTTAGGGCCCATCTGCCCTAGGGTTTGCCCCCCTTCCCCACTTCCTGCGCCTTGGGCCCTGTGGGGGGGGGGCGCACCAGCCCACCTGGGGCTGGTCCCCTCCCACACTTGGCCCGTGCAGCCCTCCAGGGTTGGTGGACCCCCGGGACCCTCCCGGTGGTCCCGGTACGTTACCGGAAAAACCCGAAACTTTTCCGGTGACCAAAACAGGACTTCCCATATATAAATCTTTACCTCCGGACCATTCTGGAACTCCTCGTGATGTCCGGGATCTCATCCGGGACTCCAAACAACATTCAGTAACCACATACAAACTTCCTTTATAACCCTAGTGTCATCGAACCTTAAGTGTGTAGACCCTACAGGTTCGGGAGACATGTAGACATGACCGAGACGTTCTCCGGTCAATAACCAACAGCGGGATCTGGATACCCATGTTGGCTCCCACATGTTCCACGATGATCTCATCGGATGAACCACGATGTCAGGGACTCAATCGATCCCGTATACAATTCCCTTTGTCTAACGGTATTGTACTTGCCCAAGATTCGATCGTCGGTATACCGATACCTTGTTCAATCTCGTTACCGGCAATTCTCTTTACTCATTCCGTAACACATCATCCCGTCATCAACCCCTTGGTCACATTGTGCACATTATGATGATATCCTACCGAGTGGGCCCAGAGATACCTCTCCGTTTACACGGAGTGACAAATTCCAGTCTTGATTCGTGCCAACCCAACAGACACTTTCGGAGATACCTGTAGTGCACCTTTATAGTCACCCGATTACGCCAGACGCTTGGTACACCCAAAGCATTCCTACGGTATCCGGAGTTGCACAATCTCATGGTCTAAGGAAAAGATACTTGACATTAGAAAAGCTTTAGCATACTGAACTACACGATCTCCGTGCTAGGCTTAGGATTGTTCTTGTCCATCACATCATTCTCCTAATGATGTGATCCCGCTGTCAACAACATCCAATGTCCATGGTCAGGAAACCGTAACCATCTATTGATCAACGAGCTAGTCAACTAGAGGCTTACTAGGGACATGGTGTTGTCTATATATCCACACATGTATCTGAGTTTCCTATCAATACAATTATAGCATGGATAATAAACGATTATCATGAACAAGGAAATATAATAATTACCAATTTATTATTGCCTCTAGGGCATATCTCCAACAAAGTTTAGTTAAGTAGAATGGAAAAAATGCAACTACACAAGAACTAGTCCGTACTGTCGTTCGGAATCAGTTTTGTGTTGTGTTAACTGAAATATGGACATCTGACTCATACGAACTCTGTTTTGGCTCCACAAGTAGTCAAAACGTTTGTGACGACCAGATGCTTCAAAGGATTGTTTCATAGGGGACTTTTGGGGAACTTTTCTTAAGGAGTTCGTTCAGAAACTTGTATAGAAACTTTCTTAATGAGCACTCGACAAACGCATTTCAAGAACATACACAAAGTCCCAGCTATGGACCTAGTGCATCATCATAAACGAGGTCTCTTGCAGTTCCCTACAAGTAATTGGATCTCATATGGAGATGTTTAGTGAAGTAGAATGGAAAAAATAGAATGCAACTACACAAGAACTAGTCTCAGAATCGCCGTCCGAATCAGTTTTTTGCGCAAAGGTTAATCAAACATGGATATCTGACTCATACGGAGTCCGTTTTGGCTACACAAGGTGTCAAAATGTTAGTGACGACCAGATGTTTCAATGGAATCTGTCATAGGGAACTTTTGGTGAACTTTTCTTAAGAAGTTGGTTCAGAAACTTGTATAGAAACTTTCTTAATGAGCACTCGACAAACGCACTTCGAGAACATACACAAAGTCCTAGCTATGGACCTAGTGCATCATCATAACCGAGGTCTCTTGCATTTCCCTACAAGTAATTGGATCTCATATGGAGATGTTTAGTGAAGTAGAATGGAAAAAATCAAGTTCAACTACACAAGAACTAGTCTGTAACTGTCGGCCGGAATTAGTTTTGCATAGTGTTAACGGAAACATGGATATCTGAGTCATACGGAGTCTGTTTTGGCTCCAGAAGTAGGCAAAACATTTTTGACGACCAGATGCTTCAAAGGATTCTTTCATAGGGAACTTTTGGAGAACTTTTCTTAAGGAGTTCAATCAGAAACTTGTATAGAAACTTTCTTAATGAGCACTCGACAAACGCATTTCGAGAACATACACAAAGTCCCAGCTATGGACCTAGTGCATCATCATAACCGAGGTCTCTTGCATTTCCCTACAAGTAATTGGATCTAATATGGAGATGGTTAGTGAAGTAGAATGGAAAAAATCGAGTGCAACTACACAAGAACTAGTCTCAGAATCGCTGCTCGAATCAGCTTTGCTGCAGGTTAACTAAAACATGGATATCTGACTCATACGCAGTCCATTTTGGCTCGACAAGTAGTCAAAACGTTTGTGACGACCAGATGCTTCGAAGGATTCTTTCATAGGGAACTTTTGAAGAACTTTTCGTAAGGAGTTCGTTTAGAAACTTGTATAGAAACTTTCTTAATGAGCACTCGACAAACGCATTTCGATAACATACACAAAGTCCCAGCTATGGACCTAGTGTATCATCATAACCAAGGTCTCTTGCATTTTCCTACAAGTAATTGGATCTCATATGGAGAAGTTTAGTTAAGTAGAATGGAAAATAAATGCAACTACACAAGAACTAGTCTATAACTGTCGTTCGGAATCAGTTTTGTGTTGTGTTAACTGAAATATGGACATTTGACTCATACGAACTCCATTTTGGCTCCACAAGTAGTAAAAATGTATGTGACGACCAGATGCATCAAAGGATTGTTTCATAGGGAACTTTTGGGGAACTTTTCTTATGGAGTTCGTTCAGAAACTTGTATAGAAACTTTCTTAATGAGCACTCGACAAACGCATTTAGAGAACATACACAAATGCCCAGCTATGGACCTAGTGCATCATCATAAACGAGATCTCTTGCAGTTCCCTACAAGTAATTGGATCTCATATGGAGATGTTTAGTGAAGTAGAATGGAAAAATAGAATGCAACTACACAAGAACTAGTCTGTAACTGTCGTCCGGAATCAGTTTTGCGCAGTGTTAACTGAAACATGGATATCTGAATCATACGGAGTCCGTTTTGGCTCCACAAGGTGTTAAAATGTTAGTGACGACCAGAGGCTTCAATGGATTCTGTCATAGGGAAATTTTGGAGAACTTTTCTTAAGAAGTTGGTTCAGAAACTTGTATAGAAACTTTCTTAAGGAGCACTTGGCAAACGCACTTCGAGAACATACACAAGGTCCCAGCTATGGACCTAATGCATCATCATAACCAAGGTCTCTTGCAGTTCCCTACAAGTAGTTGGATCTCATATGGAGATGTTTAGTGAAGTAGAATGGAAAAAAAATCGAGTGCAACTACACAAGAACTAGTCCGTAACTCTCGTCCGGAATCAGTTTTGCGCAGTGTTAACTGAAACATGGACATGTGACTCATACAGTGTCCATTTTGGCTCCACAAGTAGTCAAAACGTTTGTGACGACCAGATTCTTCAATGGGTTCTTTCATAGGGAACTTTTGGAGAACTTTTCTTAAGGAGTTCGTTCAGAAACTTGTATAGAAACTTTCTTAATGAGCACTCGACAAACGCATTTCCAGAACATACACAAAGTCCCAGCTATGGACCTAGTGCATCATCATAACCAAGGTCTCTTGCATTTCCCTACAAGTAATTGGATCTCATATGGAGATGTTTAGTGAAGTAGAATGGAAAACATCGAGTGCAACTACACAAGAACTAGTCTCAGAATCGCTGCTCGAATCGGTTTTATGCAGTGTTAATCAAACATGGACATCTGACTCATACGGAGTCCGTTTTGGCTCCACAAGTAGTCAGAACATTTGTGATGACCAGATGATTCAAAGGATTCTTTCATAGGGAACTTTTGGAGAACTTTTCTTAAGGAGTTCGTTCTGAAACTTGTATAGAAACTTTCTTAATGTGCACTCGACAAACGCATTTGGAGAACATACACAAAGTCCCAGCTATGGACCTAGTGCATCATCATAACCGAGGTCTCTTGAAATTTTGCTACAAGTAATTGGATCTCATATGGAGATGTTTAGTGAAGTAGAATGGAAAAAATCGAGTGCAACTACACAAGAACTAGTCTCAGAATCGCTGCTCGAATCAGTTTTATGCATGTTAATCAAACATGGGTATCTGACTCATACGGAATCCTTTTTGGCTCCACAAGTAGTCAGAACGTCTATGACGACTAGCTGCTTGAAAGGATTGTTTCATAGGGAACTTTTGGAGATCTTTTCTTAAGGAGTTCGTTCAGAAACTTGTATGGAAACTTTCTTAATGAGCACTCGAAAAACGCATTTCGAGAACATACACAAAGTCGCAGTTATGGACCTAGTGCATCATCATAAATGAGGTCTCTTGCAGTTCCCTACAAGTAGTTGGATCTCATATGGAGATGTTTAGTGAAGTAGAATGGAAAAAAAATCGAGTGCAACTACACAAGAACTAGTCTGTAACTGTCGTTCGGAATCGGCTTTGCGCAGTGTTAACTAAAACATGGATATCTGACCCAGACGGAGTCTGTTTTGGCTGCACAAGTAGTCAAAACTTTTGTGATGACCAGATGATTCAAAGGATTCTTTCATAGGGAACTTTTGGAGAACTTTTCTTAAGGAGTTCGTTTAGAAACTTGTATAGAAACTTTCTTAATGAGCACACGACAAACGCATTTCGAGAACATACACAAAGTCCCAGCCATGGACCTAGTGCATCATCATAAGTGAGGTCTCTTGCATTTCCCTACAAGTAATTGGATCTCATATGGATATGTTTAGTGAAGTAGAATGGAAAAAATCAAGTGGAACTACACAAGAACTAGTCTGTAACTGTCTGTCATGCCCAATATGTGACCCTATCCAAAAGGAACTCGAAGGTCCCACCAAGGTGGATATTGAAACGCTTTTGCAAGGTGGATATCTTTACATCAACATTACATAATAGATGGGGATACATACAAAAGGCATACAATGCCACACGAATACAAAATCATATACATAAGAGCACCATCCGACTACGGATGAAACACAAACATAAACTCAAACGACATCCACCCTGCTAGCCTAGGCTGCCGACCTGGAACCTATCCCCTTATCGAAGAAGAAGCAGAAGAAAAACTCCAAACAAGCAAACATCGCTCTTGCGTCAAGATCATCGCAACACCTGTACCTGCAACTGTTGTTGTAGTAATCTGTGAGCCACGAGGACTCAGCAATCCCATTACCATGGGTATCAAGACTAGCAAAGCTTAATGGGAAAGGAAGGGGTAAAGTGGTGAGGTTGCAGCAGTGACTAAGCAATGTATGGTGGCTAACATACGCAAATGAGAGCGAGAAGAGAAACAAAGGAACGGTCGTGAAGCTAGCAATGATCAAGAGGTGATCCTGAACTCCTACTTACGTCAAACATAACCCAAAGACCGTGTTCACTTCCCGGACTCCGCCGAGAAGAGACCATCACGGCTACACACGCGGGTGATGCATTTTAATTCGGATTAGGTGTCAAGTTATCTACAACCGGACATTAACAAATTCCCATCTGCCACATAACCGCGGGCACGGCTTTCGAAAGATAATACCCTGCAGGGGTGTCCCAACTTAGCCCATGATAAGCTCTCGCGACCAACGAAGGATATATCTTCTCCCAGGAAGACCCGATCATTCTCGGAATCCCGGTTTACAAGACATTTCGACAATGATAAAACAAGACCAGCAAGACCGCCCGATGCGCCGACATCCCGATAGGAGCTGCACATATCTTGTTCTCAAGGCAACACCGGATGAGCACTCCGTACAACTAAAACCAGACCTCAAGTTTCCCTGAGGGGCGCTGCAAAGGACTCTAGTTTGGACCAACACTTAGACAAGCATTGGCCCCGGGGGGCTATAATAAAGATGACCCTTGGTTAATTACTCCCAAGGGAAATGTAGGTGGTGGTGAGGCAAATGGTAAAACCAAGGTTGCGCCTTGCTGGAGGAGTTTTATTCAAAGCGAACTGTCGAGGGTCCCATAAATCACCCGACCGCGTAGGAACGCAAAAATCCGGGAACATAACACCGGTATGACGGAAACTAGGGCGGCAAGAGTGGAACAAAACACCAGGCATAAGGCCGAGCCTTCCACCCTTTACCAAATATATAGATGCATTAATAATATAAGAGATATTGTGATATCCCAACCAAAATCCTGTTCACCATGGAGCAATCTTCATCTTCACCTGCAACTAGCAATGCTATAAGAGGGGCTGATCAAAGCGGTAACATAGCCAAACAACTGTTTGCTAGGAAGCGTGTCAAAGGTTAGAGGTTCATGGCAATTTTTGAGGCTTGAAGAGCAAATGATAGGTAACGCAGCATAGCGATAGAACGAAGCAACTAGCATAGCAATGATAGTAGTGAGATCCAGGGTAGCGGTCATCTTGCCTAAAATCCCGCTAGGAAGAAGAACGAGTCCATGAAGAAGATCAAGCCACGAAGACAAACCAAGCGTAGACAAACGCATCCTCATGATCGCAACGAAACAAGAACTATCGAGAAGAAGCACACGACATGGTAAACACACCACACATAGACAAGACATGATGCACAACAAGCATGATGCATGAGAAAGCTAGATGAGGCTACTCATGGCAAGAGATGATGCAAACAAGAACAACACATCAAGGCAAGTTTAAATGAGGACGGAAACAACATATAACAATTCCGGTAAGTCCTCATATGCAAATTTCGAAATTGGTCCAGATCTGAATAAACCTTATGTTCAAGTTGTTAAACAGCAAGTTAAGATGCACCAAGATGATCTACACAAGATTCTAATCAAGTTACATATAAAGTTCATTAGATTCGGAGCTACGGCCTAGAAGATATGAGCAAAACAAGTTAAACATGGCATTGATGCAAAATGCATACAAATATCAAGAAAACACACCAAAACAAGGATGCAACATGATAATATGGAACTACATGCAAAATCAAGCAAGTTTCATATGGAGCACACTCAAAACGGAGCAACGGTTCAACACATACACTCTATACAAGGCATAACAACAATCTGTCCATAACAGCAACTAGGCATATTGCAAGCATCAAAACAACATGCTACAGCACCCCAACATAAGAACAAAATGCATGAGCATGAAGTACAGGTAAAGCACAACAAAACATGAACACTGAGCTATCTCCAGAAATCACTAGAACATGCTCAAACACACATGGGAAGATTGCAAATAATAACAGTTTCAGACTTATCAGGGAATAACATCAGGTTGCGATGTTTAGAGCTATCAAACAACATGTTACAGGAAGCTATCATGGCAACCAAAGGCATGGAATGAATCTACTAATTGCATAGAACGAAAGTCCCTTACTGACCATGAGCCAAAACGGATCAGAAGATAAGATGGCACCCATGTAAACATGGCAAGTTATATGACAGATTCAAACATGGCAGGAACAACAATAAGTAGGCATGTTGGTGAGCTTGAACCACTCACCACAGAGCAATACATGGCATCGAAAGGCAAACAACAGTAAGAAGGCATGTTTATGAAGCTAAGCATGTCAAGAGAAAGTTCATAGGATGGATGGATCACTAGCAAACAATCATGGAAACATTGAACTTAATGTTAACAGGCTGACAGCAACATTATTTAGCAAGTTTGGAGCAAGATTACAACATGTTACAGCAGGCTATAAATGCAACCAGGGGAATGAATGGATAGAGCAAGACATGTACAACAAAACATCCTTAGTGAGTATCTCCAGATTATGCATAAAATGACTAGTAGCAGCAGGTTTACATAGAACCAAAATATAACAGAATCAGTCAGGAAAACAGCAACATCAAGTACCCTACTTAACAAGCTTGATGCACTCAGCACATAACTCACAAAAATACATGGGTTGCACCTCTGGAAAGATGGCATAGCATAGATCAAAACACATGTAGATATCAACCTCATAGGATGCACACATCAAACATGGCAAAAATGACAAATGAGCAAGTTATAACAGTTTCAGCAGATTAACATCAACATGCACTCTTCCAACAGCATTTCGGGCATCAAGATGAGCTCACATGAAAATGATGCAATGGAATGAAATGAAGTACTCGTCGAGGCGAACAATTTGACATATTACACGCACGAAACGAAGCTACGGATGCAGAGATACGATGCGATGAATAGGGCATGATAATGTCAAAATATTCGGGACTTAGTGGGAAAACAGGGTCAACCTTGTCTTCTCAAATCCAGATCCGGGTGCGGTGGACGAGGTTCGCCGGAGGGAATGCGGTGGCCGGAGCAGGAGAAGGTCACCGGAGGTCGGGGACGGCCGGGGAGCTCGGGGCGGCACCGGTCGCCGGCGGAGGCGGACGGATCCGCGCGGAGGAGCTCAGGCGGCCGAGACGCTGGTCCGGGCGGCGGGAGCCGCGGAGGTGGCGAACGGGCTGGCTGGTGGCGGCGGATCGGCGCGAGTCGGCGGCGCGCTCTGGGCGCTGGGCGCGGAGGCCGGGCGGCGAGGTCGAGGCCGCGGCGAAGCGAAAGCAGCGGGCGGCGCGGACGGATCTGGCGACGGCGCGCGACGGCGGGCGGCGCGCGACGCCGAGGCAGCGGCGAAGCGGTGGCGGTCGCGCGGGCGCAGCGCGGCGGAGGAGCGAGGCGAAGCGTGGTGGCGCTGGCGGGCGGGTTCGACCTGCCCGGGCGGGCCGCAGCAGCGCGAGGACGGCGCGGGACAGGTGGCGGCGTCCGATTAGGCGTGGCGGCGGTGCGGACATGTCCGGGCAGCAGGTGGACGTGTCCGTCGGCGGGAGGAGGAAGAAGGCTAGGGTTTCGTCCGTGAATTTCGGGGGGAGGCACATATTTATAGGTAGAGGGAGCTAGGAGAGGCCAAATGGGGTGCGGTTTTCGGCCAAGCGATCGTGATCGAACGACCGAGAGCATGGAGGGGAGTTAGATGGGTTTTAGGCCACTTTGGAGGGGTGTTGGGCTGCAACAAAAGAGGTCTTTATGGTTACCCGGTTAACTGTTGGAGTATCAAACGGACTCCAAATGGCACGAAACTTGACAGGCGGTCTACCGGTGCTATACCAAGGCCGCCTGGCAAACCTCGGGCCATTCCGAGAAAGTTTAACACCCGCTCACAACGAGAGACAAAAGGGGGACGCTGGAGGACATAGGAGTGCTGGATTGCACAATGGACAACGGGGAAAATGCTCGGATGCATGAGACGAACATGTATGCCAATGCGATGCACATGATGACATGATATAAAATGCAGATGATGACATGGCAAAATGCAACACGCAAGCAAATGACATAGCAATGACAGCGAATAACTGGCAGACACCTGGCGCATTGGATCCGGGGCGTTACAACACTCCTCCACTAACAAGAGATCTTGTCCCGAGATCTTAGGACCGAGACGGAAGGGAAAAAGGGATGAGGTGAAGCAAAAACTCAAGAGAAGAAGCAAAGAATCGAGAGCACTCGAGAAGAAGAGAGGAACAACGAGAATGACGAGAATCGAAAAACTCACGAAAACTGATAGACTATGAAACCACTCGTTCTAACCGGAGTGGTTAGAATGAGAAATGAAACGGATAAGACTGAAAGGATTTAGGCAGCACTCCGGCTGAAGATGGAAAGAATAGAACACGAACTAGAGAGGTTGGAATGATACTTGATGAACTCTTGAAGAATGAATTAAATCATGAAAAACCACCATTAAGAACTCCGGTAACAAAAGGATGACGAGATAAAATGAAGGATGATTGAATAAGATGAGCCTTGCGGTGATTTAGATGGAGTTTCCGACGAGATGGTCGAATAAATTTGAACTCCGGAAAAGATGAAAAACACTTGGAACTAGAATTTATTCATCAAGAACAAACTCCGAAGGAAGGGATTACTCACTTGGATGAAACAAGAATAAGATTTATTGTATGCTTACCCTTCATCAAATTAAATTGATGACAAGCAATGGATTTTGCATATTACTTATTCTTCTTGAAAAGGATTGAGAAGTGACATATCTCAAACTTGAGAAGGTCTTCATGAATCACCGGTAGGATTGAAAAGAACGACTGAATTGATATGATAAACAAGGAAAAGAATCTTGAAGAACCACCGTCAGAAAATTCGAAAATGACTGACGAACGCGAATGAATCACCGGGAAGAATTAGAAGAACCAATATCCTAGAGGGGATTTAGATGCAAAAGAATAAAGAGATCATGAGCTGATTGAGGAACACTTGAACGAAGCACCGGGATAAATAGAGAACGATAACTGGAATGATGGCCTCCTGTGAAAAGAAACAAAAATCAACTCCTGAAATACTCCGGATGGTTGAGAAAAAAGGAATTTCCGACAAACGAAATAATTCGAGAGGGTAACAAGTAGCTAGAACCATGAATCTTCGGGAGAACGGGCAAGATTTAGAGGAAAACTCTTCTTCGATCTTCAAAAGACGACGAGACACCACCAAAATTACTGAGATACTCCGGGAGAATGAAAAGCAGGAAGGTTGAGCTGACAATGAAATGATTTGAAATCGATCTTGGAAAGACCTCTGACTGATGAAATCCATTCTTACGTCACACTTTGAAAAGAATTAGAAAATAGCTCCGGGAGAATTATAAGAGTCAGGTAAGATCCTGGGAAATGACCTGTGGGTTAGGGCCCACTAAAGAGAAAAACACCGTTCGAAAAGGGATTGTTGAACAGGTAGAAGATGCACCAGACAAATGAAATATTTGAATGAGGTGACACCCTCAAATTAATTCAAACACAGACAATTCTCCTGAGATGTCTTCCAATCTCCAGAATGATTGAATGGCAAGAGGCAAATGAGCAAGGAGAACACTTGATCCAAGGAAAAGAATGTAATCACTACCGAAAAACTTGAATTGAACCCACCGGAAAAGAAAAAGAGATGAAGAACGCCAAACGAGATGAGAATTCACCGGTTGAAATAATTGAAAAAAGATTGAAGAGGCTCCACACGAATGAAATTGATACTCGAAACAGACTCAGACTCCGGGAAGAAGAGGGTGGGAGGGCGGGAAAAACAAAGGCAACTTGGACAGGGGAACCGACTAATAACTTGAAGAGAAAACACCGGTTGAAATCATTGAGAAAAGAAAGCAAAGACTTCGCACGAGTAGGATGGATACTCGATTACGGACTCCGGTTCCAAGAAGAAGAAGGGAGGGCGGGTGGAAAAAACCAACTGAGATTGAACTCAAAGATGAAGAGGCTCGAGTCAACTTGACGAGAAATGCACCGGATAAAAGAGGATGGACAACTCATGAATCTAACCGCGTGATCCTAAAGAAAAATTTTGAAGGGAACAGGAGTAGTTAAAAACACCTACGTCAAGATTCCTTACCAGAGAGACGAAGAGGCTGAGGAGTAAAAATAATTCCTACTCTCCGATATAACTAGACTCCGAAAATAATTTTCTTCTAGACTCAACAACGGCCAAACTACACGATCAATCAAGGGGGCTCCTAAGGTCAGTCGAGGCTCTGATACCAACTTGTCACACCCAATATGCGACCCTATCCAAAAGGAACTCGAAGGTCCCACCAAGGATAGACCCGCATATTGAAACGCTTTTGCAAGGTGGATATCATTACATCAACATTACATAATAGATGGGGATACATACAAAAGGCATACAATGCCACACGAATACAACATCATATACATAACAGCACCATCCAACTACGGATGAAACACAAACATAAACTCAAATGACATCCACCCTGCTAGCCCAGGCTGCCGACCTGGAACCTATCCCCTGATCAAAGAAGAAGCAGAAGAAGAACTCCAAACAAGCAAACATCGCTCTCGCGTCAAGATCATCGCATAACCTGTACCTGCAGCTGTTGTTGTAGTAATATGTGAGCCACGAGGACTCAGCAATCCCATTACCATGGGTATCAAGACTAGCAAAGCTTAATGGGAAAGGAAGGGGTAAAGTGGTGAGGTTGCAGCAGCGACTAAGCAATGTATGGTGGCTAACATACGCATATGAGAGCGAGAAGAGAAACAAAGGAACGGTTGTGAAGCTAGCAATGATCAAGAGGTGATCCCGAACTCCTACTTACGTCAAACATAACCCAAAGACCGTGTTCACTTCCCGGACTCAGCCGAGAAGAGACCATCACGGCTACACACGCGGTTGATGCGTTTTACTTCGGATCAGGTGTCAAGTTATCTACAACCAGACATTAACAAATTCCCATCTGCCACATAACCGCGGGCACGGCTTTCGAAAGATAATACCCTGCAGGGGTGTCCCAACTTAGCCGATGATAAGCTCTCGCGACCAATGAAGGATATACCTTCTCCCAGGAAGACCTGATCTGTCTCGGAATCCCGGTTTACAAGACGTTTCGACAATGGTAAAACAAGACCAGCAAGACCGCCCGATGCGCTGACATCCCGATAGGAGCTGCACATATCTCGTTCTTAGGGCAACACCGGATGAGCACTCCGTAAAACTAAAACCAGACCTCAAGTTTCCCTAAGGCGGCGCTGCAAAGGACTCTAGTTCGGACCAACACTTAGACAAGCATTGGCCCGGGGGGGCTATAATAAAGATGACCCTTGGTTAATTACTACCAAGGGAAATGTAGGTGGTGGTGAGGCAAATGGTAAAACCAAGGTTGGGCCGTACTGGAGGAGTTTTATTCAAAGCAAACTGTCGAGGGGGTCCCATAAATCACCCGACCGCGTAAGGAACGCAAAATCCGGGAACATAACACCGGTATGACGGAAACTAGGGCGGCAAGAGTGGAACAAAACACCAGGCATAAGGCCGAGCCTTCCACCCTTTACCAAATATATAGATGCATTAATAATATAAGAGATATTGTGATATCCCAACCAAATCCTGTTCACCATGGAGCAATCTTCATTTTCACCTGCAACTAGCAACGCTATAAGAGGGGCTGATCAAAGCGGTAACATAGCCAAACAACTGTTTGCTAGGAAGGGTGTCAAAGGTTAGAGGTTCATGGAAATTTTGGAGGCTTGAAGAGCAAATGATAGGTAACACAGCATAGCAATAGAATGAAGCAACTAGCATAGCAATGATAGTAGTGAGATCCAGGGTAGCGGTCATCTTGCCTGAAATCCCGCTAGGAAGAAGAACGAGTCCATGAAGAAGATCAAGCCACGAAGACAAACCAAGCGTAGACAAACCCATCCTCACGATGGAAACGAAACAAGAACTATCGAGAAGAAGCACACAACATGGTAAACACACCACACATAGACAAGACATGATGCACAACAAGCATGATGCATGAGAAAGCTAGATGAGGCTACTCATGGCAAGAGATGATGCAAACAAGAACAACACATCAAGGCAAGTTTAAATGAGGCCGGAAACAACATATAACAATTCCGGTAAGTCCTCATATGCAAATTTCGAAATTGGTCCAGATCTGAATAAACCTTATGTTCAAGTTGTTAAACAGCAAGTTAAGATGCACCAAGATGATCTACACGAGATTCTAGTCAAGTTACATATAAAGTTCATTAGATTCGGAGCTACGGCCTAGAAGATATGAGCAAAACAAGTTAAACATGGCATTGATGCAAAATGCATACAAATATCAAGCAAACATACCAAAACAAGGATGCAACATGATAATATTGAACTACATGCAAAATCAAGCAAGTTTCATATGGAGCACACTCAAAACGGAGCAACGGTTCAACACATACACTCTATACAAGGCATAACAATAATCTGTCCATAACAGCAACTAGGCATATTGCAAGCATCAAAACAACATGCTACAGCACCCCAACATAAGAACAAAATGGATGAGCATGAAGTACAGGTAAATCACAACAAAACATGAACACTGAGCTATCTCCAGAAATCACTAGAACATGCTCAAACACACATGGGAAGATTGCAAATAATAATAGTTTCAGACTTATCAGGGAATAACATCGGGTTGCGATGTTTAGAGCTATCAAACAACATGTTACAGGAAGCTATCACGGCAACCAAAGGCATGGAATTAATCTACTAATTGCATAGAACAAAAGTCCCTTACTGACCATGAGCCAAAACGGATCAGAAGATAAGATGGCACCCATGTAAACATGGCAAGTTATATGACAGATTCAAACATGGCAGGAACAACAATAAGTAGGCATGTTGGTGAGCTTGAACCACTCACCACAGAGTAATACATGGCATAGAAAGGCAAAACACAGTAAGCAGGCATGTTTATGAAGATAAGCATGTCAAGAGAAAGTTCATAGGATGCATGGATCACTAGCAAACAATCATGGAAACATTGAACTTAATGTTAACAGGCTGACAGCAACATTATTTAGCAAGTTTGGAGCAAGATTACAACATGTTACAGCAGGCTATAAATGCAACCAGGGGAATGAATGGATAGAGCAAGACATGTATAACAAAACATCCTTAGTGAGTATCTCCAGATTATGCATAGAATGACTAGTAGCAGCAGGTTTACATAGAACCAAAATATAACAGAATCAGTCAGGAAAACAGCAACATCAAGTACCCTACTTAACAAGCTTGATGCACTCAGCACATAACTCACAAAAATACATGGGTTAGACCTCTGGAAAGATGGCATAGCATAGATCAAAACACATGTAGATATCAACCTCATAGGATGCACACATCAAACATGGCAAAAATGACAAATGAGCAAGTTATAACAGTTTCAGCAGATTAACATCAACCTGCACTCTTCCAACAGCATTTCAGGCATCAAGATTAGCTCAAATGAAAATGACGCAATGGAATGAAATGAAGTACTCGTCGAGGCGAACAATTTGACATATTACACGCACAAAACGAAGCTACGGATGCAGAGATACGATGCGATGAACAGGGCATGATAATGTCAAAATATTCGGGACTTAGTGGGAAAACGGGGTCAACCTTGTCTTCTCAAATCCAGATCCGGGCGCGGTGGACGAGGTTCGCCGAAGGGAATGCGGTGGCCGGAGCAGGAGAAGGTCATCGGAGGTCGGGGACGGCCGGGGAGCTCGTGTTGGAAATATGCCCTAGAGGCAATAATAAAAGTATTATTATATTTCCTTGTTCATGATAAATTGTCTTTTATTCATGCTATAACTGTATTATCCGGAAATCGTAATACACGTGTGAATACAAAGACCACTATATGTCCCTAGTGAGCCTCTAGTTGACTAGCTCGTTGTGATCAACAGATAGTCATGGTTTCCTGGCTATGGACATTGGATGTCGTTGATAACGGGATCACATCATTAGGAGAATGATGTGATGGACAAGACCCAATCCTAAGCATAGCACAAAGATCGTGTAGTTCATTTGCTAGAGCTTTTCCAATGTCAAGTATCTCTTCCTTAGACCATGAGATCGTGTAACTCCCGGATACCGTAGGAGTGCTTTGGTGTATCAAACGTCACAACGAATCGGGTGACTATAAAGGTGCACTACGGTATCTCCGAAAGTGTCTATTGGGTTGACACGGATCGAGATCGGATTTGTCACTCCGTAAACGGAGAGGTATCTCTGGCCCACTCGGTAGGACATCATCATAATGTGCACAATGTGACCAAGGGGTTGATCACGGATGATGTGTTACGAATCAGTAAAGAGACTTGCCGGTAACGAGATTTAACAAGGTATCGGTATACCGACGATCGAATCTCGGGCAAGTATAATACCGCTAGACAAAGGGAATTGTATACGGGATCGACTGAGTCCTTGACATCGTGGTTCATCCGATGAGATCATCGTGGAACATGTGGGAGCCAACATGGGTATCCAGATCCCGCTGTTGGTTATTGACCGGAGAACGTCTCGGTCATGTCTGCTTGGTTCCCGAACCCGTAGGGTCTACACACTTAAGGTTCGATGACGCTAGGGTTATAAAGGAAGTTTTGTATGTGGTTACCGAATGTTGTTCGGAGTCCCGGATGAGATCCCGGACGTAACGAGGAGTTCCGGAATGGTCTGGAGGTAAAGATTTATATATGGGAAGTCCTATTTTGGCCACCGGAAAATGTTCGGGATTTTTCGGTATTGTACCGGGAAGGTTCTAGAAGGTTCCGGAGTGGGGCCCACCTGCATGGGGGGACCCACATGAACGTGGGTAGTGGGGGAAAGGCCCCACACCCCTGGTCAAGGTGCACCAAGATCCCCCCTTAGAAGGAATAAGATCATATCCCGAAGGGATAAGATCAAGATCCCTAAAAAGGGGGGATAACAATCGGTGGGGAAGGAAATGATGGGATTTCTTTCCTCCCACCTTGGCCAACGCCCCAATGGACTTGGAGGGCAAGAAACCAGCCCCTCCACCCCTATATATAGTGGGGAGGCGCATGGGAGCTTCACACAAAGTTCTGGCGCAGCCCTCCCCCTCTCCCAATTCCTCCTCCTCTCCCGCGGTGCTTGGCGAAGCCCTGCAGGATTGCCACGCTCCTCCACCACCACCACACCGTCGTGCTGCTGCTGGATGGAGTCTTCCTCAACCTCTCCCTCTCTCCTTGCTGGATCAAGGCATGGGAGACGTCACCGGGCTGTACGTGTGTTGAACGCGGAGGTGCCGTCCGTTCGGCACTAGGATCTCCGGTGATTTGGATCACGACAAGTACGACTCCTTCAACCCCGTTCTCTTGAACACTTCCGCTTAGCGATCTACAAGGGTATGTAGATGCACTCTCTTTCTACTCGTTGCTGGTTTCTCCATAGATAGATCTTGGTGACACATAGGAAAATTTTGAATTTCTCGCCACGCTCCCCAACAAAGGGCATCATGAGCTAGGTCTATTGCGTAGATTCTTTGCACGAGTAGAACACAAAGTAGTTGTGGGCGTTGATTTTGTTCAATATGCTTACCGTTACTAGTCCAATCTTGTTTCGACGGTATTGTGGGATGAAGCGGCCCGGACCGACCTTACACGCATTTCACGTGAGACAGGTTCCACCGATTGACATGCACTTCGTGCATAAGGTGGCTAGCGGTGCCGCTCTCCCACTTTAGTCGGAACGGATTCGATGAAAAGGGTCCTTATGAAGGGTAAATAGCAATTGGCATATCATGTTGTGGTTTTATGTAGGTAAGAAACGTTTTGCTAGAAACCCATAGCAGCCACGTAAAACATGCAACAACAATTAGAGGACGTCTAACTTGTTTTTGCAGGGTATGCTATGTGATGTGATATGTCCAAGAAGAATGTGATGAATGATATGTGATGTATGAGATTGATCATGTTCTTGTAATAGGAATCACGACTTGCATGTCGATGAGTATGACAACCGGTAGGAGCCATAGGAGTTGTCTTGATTTATTGTATGACCTGCATGTCATTGAACAACGCCATGTAATTACTTTACTTTATTGCTAACCGGTAGCCATAGTAGTAGAAGTAATAAGTTGGCGAGACAACTTCATGGAGACACGATGATGGGGATCATGATGATGGAGATCATGGTGTCATGCCGGTGACGATGATGATCATGGAGCCCCGAAGATGAAGATCAAAAGGAGCAAAATGATATTGGCCATATCATGTCACTATTTGATTGCATGTGATGTTTATCATGTTTATGCATCTTGTTTACTTAGAACGACGGTAGTAAATAAGATGATCCCTTATAAAATTTCAAGAAGTGTTCTCCCTAACTCGTGCACCGCTGCTAAAGTTCGTCGCTTCTAAGCACCACGTGATGATCGGGTGTGATGGATTCTTACGCTCACATACAACGGGTGTAAGACAGTTTTACACAATAAAAACACTTAGGGTTAACTTGACGAGCCTAGCATGTACGCACATGGCCTCGAACACGGAGACCGAAAGGTCGAGCATGAGTCGATGGAGGATACGATCAACATGAAGATGTTCATCGATGATGACTAGACCGTCTCACGTGATGATCGGACACGGCCTAGTTGACTTGGATCATGTAATCACTTAGATGACCAGAGGGATGTCTATCTCGAGTGGGAGTTCATAAGATGAACTTAATTATCCTGAACATAGTCAAACGATCTTTGCAAATTATGTCGTAAGCTCGCGCTTTAGTTCCACTGCTTAGATATGTTCCTAGAGAAAATATAGTTGAAAGTTGACAGTAGCGATTATGCGGACAGTAGAAAGCTCATGTCCTTAATGCACCGCTCAGTGTGCTGAACCCCAAACGTCGTTTGTGGATGTTGCGAACATCGGGCATACACGTTTTGATAACTAGGTGATAGTTTAGATAAACGGTTTAGAATTAAGGCACCGAAGATGTTTTTCGAAACGTCGCGGAACATATGAGATGTTTCGAGGGCTGAAATTGATATTTCAGGCTCGTGCCCATGTCAAGAGGTATGAGACCTCCGACGATTTTATTAGCCTGCAAACTAAGGGAGAAAAGCTCAATCATTGAGCTTGTGCTCAGATTGTCTGAGTACAACAAATCACTTTAATCCAGTGGGAGTTGATCTTCCAGATGAGATAGTGATGTTTCTCCAAAGTCATTGCCACCAAGCTACTAGAGCTTTGTGATGAACTATAACATGTCAGGGATAGATATGATGATCCTTGAGATATTCACGATGTTTGACACCGCGTAAGTAGAAATCAAGAAGGAGCGTCAATTGTTGATGGTTGGTGAAACCACTAGTTTCAAGAAGGGCAAGGGCAAGAAGGGATACTTCATGAAACGGCAAGTCAGTTGCTGCTCCAGTGAAGAAACCCAAGGTTGAACCCAAACCCGAGACTAAGTGCTTCTGTGATAAGGGGAATAGTCACTAGAGCGAAATTACCCTAGATACTTGGTAGATGAGAAGGCTGGCAAGGTCAATAGAAGTATATTGGATATACATTATGTTAATGTGTACTTTACTAGTACTCCTAGTAGCACCAGGGTCTTAGATACCAGTTCGGTTGCTAAGTGTTAGTAACTCAAAATAAAAGCTACAGAATAAACGGAGACTAGCTAAAGGTGAGCTGACGATATGTGTTGGAAGTGTTTCCAAGGTTGATGTGATCAAGCATCGCACGCTCCCTCTACCATCGAGATTTGGTGTTTGCGTTGAGCATAGACATGATTGGATTATGTCTATCGCAATACGGTTATTCATTTAAGGAGAATAATGGTTACTCTATTTATTTGAATAATACCTTCAATGGTCTTGCACCTAAAGGAATGGTTTATTGAATCTCGATCGTAGTGATACACATTTTCATGCCAAAAGATATAAGATAGTAATGATAGTACCACTTACTTGTGGCACTGCCATGTAAGTCACATTGGTGTAAAACGCATGAAGAAGCTCCATGTTGATGGATCTTTGGACTCACTCGTTTTTGAAAAGTATGAGACATGCGAACCATGTCTATTGGTGTATACGGATGAAGAAACTCCATGCAGATGGATCGTTTGGACTCACTTGATTTTGAATCACTTGAGATATGCAAATCATACCACATGGGCAAGATGACTAAAAGGCCTCGTTTTTCAGTAAAATGGAACAAGATAGGAACTTGTTGGAAGTAACACATTTTGATGTGTGCAGTCCAATGAGTGCTGAGGCATGCAGTGAATATTGTTATGTTCTTACTTCACAGATGATTCGAGTAGATGTAGAGTATATTTATTTGATGAAACACAAGTCTGAATTATTGAATGGTTCAAGTAATTTCAGAGTGAAGTTGAAGATCATCGTGACGAGAGGATGAAATGTCTATGATATGATCATAGAGATGAGTATCTGAGTTAAGAGCTTTGGCACGCAATTAAGACATTGTGGAAATTGTTTCACAATTAATACCGCCTGGAACACCATAGTTTGATGGTGTGTCCGAACATCATAGTTGCATCCTATTGGATATGGTGCGTACCATGATGTCTCTTATCGAATTACCACTATCGTTTATGGGTTACGCATTAGAGACAACCACATTCACTTTAAATAGGGCACCACGTAATTCCGTTGAGATGACACCGTATGAACTATGGTTTAGAGAAACCTAAGCTGTCATTTCTTAAAGGTTTGGGGCTGCGACGCTTATGTGAAAAAGTTTCAAGTTGATAAGCTCGAACCCAAAGCGGATAAAATGCATCTTCATAGGACACCCAAAATAGTTGGGTATACCTCCTAATTCAGATCCGAAAGCAATAGGGATTGTTTCTTGAATCGGGTCCTTTCTCGAGAAAAAGTTTGTCTCGAAAAGTTGAGTGGGAGGATGGTGGAGACTTGATATGGTTATTGAACCGTCACTACAACTAGTGTGTAGCAGGGCACAGGAAGTTGTTCCTGTGGCACCTACACCAATTGAAGTAGAAGCTTATGATAGTGATCATGAAACTTTGGATCAAGTCACTACCGTAACTCGTAGGGTGACAAGGATATGTACTGTTTTAGAGTGGTACAGTAATCCTGTCTTGAAGGTCGTGTTGCTAGACAACAATGAACCTACGAGCTATGGAGAAGCAATGGTGGGCCCAAATTCCGACAAACGGTTAGAAGCCATGAAATCCGAGATAGGATCCATGTATCAGAACAAAGCATGGACTTTGGTGGACTTGCCCGATGATCGGCAAGCCATTGAGATAAATGGATCTTTAAAAAGAAGACGGACGTGGATGGTAATGTCACCGTCTATGAAGCTCGACTTGTGGCAAAGAATTTTTTCACAAGTTCAAGGAGTTGACTACAATGAGATTTTCTCATTCGTAGCGATGCTTAAGTCTGTCGGAATCATGTTAGCATTAGCTGCATTTATGAAATCTGGCAGATGGATGTCAAAACGAGCTTCCATACCAGTTTTCGTAAGGAAAGGTTGTATGTGATACAATCCGAAAGTTTTTGTCGATCCTAAGGATGCTAAAAGGTATGCTGGCTCCAGCGATCCTTCTAATGACTGGAGTAAGCATCTCGGAGTTGGAATATGTGCTTTGATAAGATGATCAAAGAATTTTGTTTATACAAAGTTTATGAGAAACTTGTATTTCCAAAGAAGTGAGTGGGAGCACTATAGAATTTCTGATGAGTATATGTTATTGACATATTGTTGATCAGAAATGATGTAGAATTTTTTGTAAAGCATATAGGGTTATTTGAAAAGTGTTTTTCAAGTGAAAACCTGGATTAAGCTACTTGAACATTGAGCATCAAGATCTATGAGGATAGATCAAAAACCGCTTAATGGTACTTCCAAATGAGCATATACCTTGACATGATCTTGAAGGTGTTCAAGATGGATCAGTCAAAGAAGGAGTTCTTGCCAGAGATGTAAGGTATGAAGTCAAGACTTAAAACTCGACCATAGCAGAATAGAGAGAAAGGACGAAGGTCGTCCCCTATGCTTTAGACGTAGGCTCTATAGTATGCTATGCTGTGTACCGCACCGGTAGTGTGCCTTGCCATGAGTCAGTCAAGGGGTACAAGAATGATCCAGGAATGGATCATTGGATAGCGGTCAAAATTGTCCTTGGAGTAAATAAGGACACGTTTCTCGATTATGGAGGTGATAAAGAGTTCGGCGTAAAGGGTTACGTCGATGCAAGCTTTAACACCTATCCGAGTGACTCTGAGTAGCAAACCGGATACGTATAGTGGAGCGACCATTTGGAATAGCTCCAAGTGGAGTGTGGAAGCAGCATTTACCATATGACCTAGAGATTTGCGAAGTACATACAGATCTGAATGTTGCAGACCCGTTGACTAAAACCTCTCTCACTAGCAAAACATGACCAAACCCCAGAACTCATTGAGTCTTAATCACCTGGTGATGTGAACTAGTTTAATGACACTAGTAAACTCTTTGGATATTGGTCACATGGTGATGTGACCTGTGAGTGTTAATCACATGGCGATGTGAACTAGATTATTGACTCTAGTGCAAGTGGGAGACTGTTGGAAATATGCCCTAGAGGCAATAATAAAAGTATTACTATATTTCCTTGTTCATGATAAATTGTCTTTTATTCATGCTATAACTGTATTATCCGGAAATCGTAATACACGTGTGAATACATAGACCACAATATGTCCCTAGTGAGCCTCTAGTTGACTAGCTCGTTGTGATCAACAGATAGTCATGGTTTCTGCTATGGACATTGGATGTCGTTGATAACGGATCACATCATTAGGAGAATGATGTGATGGACAAGACCCAATCCTAAGCATAGCACAAAGATCGTGTAGTTCATTTGCTAGAGCTTTTCCAATGTCAAGTATCTCTTCCTTAGACCATGAGATCGTGTAACTCCCGGATACCGTAGGAGTGCTTTGGGTGTATCAAACGTCACAACGTAAGCGGGTGACTATAAAGGTGCACTACGGTATCTCTGAAAGTGTCTGCTGGGTTGACACGGATCGAGATCGGATTTGTCACTCCGTGTAAACGGAGAGGTATCTCTGGGCCCACTCGGTAGGACATCATCATAATGTGCACAATGTGACCAAGGGGTTGACCACGGGATGATGTGTTACGGAACGAGTAAAGAGACTTGCCGGTAACGAGATTTAACAAGGTATCGGTATACCGACGATCGAATCTCGGGCAAGTATAATACCGCTAGACAAAGGGAATTGTATACGGGATCGACTGAGTCCTTGACATCGTGGTTCATCCGATGAGATCATCGTGGAACATGTGGGAGCCAACATGGGTATCCAGATCCCGCTGTTGGTTATTGACCGGAGAACGTCTCGGTCATGTCTGCTTGGTTCCCGAACCCGTAGGGTCTACACACTTAAGGTTCGATGACGCTAGGGTTATAAAGGAAGTTTTGTATGTGGTTACCGAATGTTGTTCGGAGTCCCGGATGAGATCCCGGACGTCACGAGGAGTTCCGGAATGGTCCGGAGGTAAAGATTTATATATGGGAAGTCCTATTTTGGCCACCGGAAAATGTTCGGGATTTTTCGGTATTGTACCGGGAAGGTTCTAGAAGGTTCCGGAGTGGGGCCCACCTGCATGGGGGGACCCACATGAACGTGGGTAGTGGGGAAAGGCCCCACACCCCTGGTCAAGGTGCACCAAGATCCCCCCTTAGAAGGAATAAGATCATATCCCAAAGGGATAAGATCAAGATCCCTAAAAAAGGGGGATAACAATCGGTGGGGAAGGAAATGATGGGATTTCTTTCCTCCCACCTTGGACAACGCCCCAATGGACTTGAGGGCAAGAAACCAGCCCTCCACCCCTTTATATAGTGGGAGGCGCATGGGAGCTTCACACGAAGTTCAGCGCAGCCCTCCCCTCTCCCAATTCCTCCTCCTCTCCGCGGTGCTTGGCGAAGCCTCGCCGATTGCCACGCTCCTCCACCACCACCACGCCGTCGTGTTGCTGCTGGATGGAGTCTTCCTCAACCTCTCCCTCTCTCCTTGCTGGATCAAGGCATGGGAGACGCCACCGGCTGTACGTGTGTTGAACGCGGAGGTGCCGTCCGCTCGGCACTAGGATCTCCGGTGATTTGGATCACGACAAGTACGACTCCTTCAACCCCGTTCTCTTGAACGCTTCCGCTTAGCGATCTACAAGGGTATGTAGATGCACTCTCTTTCTACTCGTTGCTGGTTTCTCCATAGATAGATCTTGGTGACACGTAGGAAAATTTTGAATTTCTGCTACGTTCCCCAACAGCTCGGGGCGGCACCGGTCGCCGGCGGAGGCGGCTTCGCCCGGCGGAGGCGACGGATCCGCGCGGAGGAGCTCTGGCGGCCGAGACGCGGGTCCGGCAGCGGGAGCCGGCGGAGGCGGCGACAACAGGCCGCAGCGGCAATGGATCGGCGCGAGTCGGCGGCGCGCCGGGCGCTGGCGCGGAGGCCGGGCGGCGAGGTCGGCGCCGGCGGCGAGGGATTCAGCGGCGGCGCGACAGATCCGCGGATGGCGCGGCCGACGGCGGCGGCGCTGACGCCGAGGCGGCAGCGAAGCGCAGCTGGTCGCGCGGGCGCAGCGGCGGCGGAGCGAGGCGAAGCGCGGCGCTGCTGCTGGCGGCGGGCCGACCTGGCCCGCGGGCAGCGGCACGAGGACGGCAGGACAGGTGGCGGCGTCCGATTAAAGCGGGCGGCGCGGACATGTCCGGGCGGCAGGTGGACGTGTCCGTCGGCGGGAGGAGGAAGAAAGCTAGGGTTTCGTCCGTGAATTTCGGGGGGGGGAGGCACATATTTATAGGTAGAGGGAGCTAGGAGAGTCCAAATGGGGTGCGGTTTTCGGCCACACGATCATGATCGAACGACCGAGAGCATGGAGGGGAGTTAGATGAATTTTGGGCCACTTTGGAGGGGTGTTGGGCTGCAACAAAAGAGGGTTTTACGGTTACCCGGTTAACCGTTGGAGTATCAAACGGACTCCAAATGGCACGAAACTTGACAGGCGGTCTACCGGTGCTATACCAAGGCCGCTTGGCAAACCTCGGGCCATTCCGAGAAAGTTTAACATCCGCTCACAACGAGAGACAAAAGGGGGACGCCGGAGGACATAGGAGTGCCGGATTGCAAAACGGACAACAGGGAAAATGCTCGGATGCATGAGACGAACATGTATGCCAATGCGATGCACATGATGACATGATATAAAATGCAGATGATGACATGGAAAAATGCAACACGCAAGCAAATGACATGGCAATGACGGCAAATAACTGGCAGACACCTGGCGCATCGGATCCGGGGCGTTACACTATCGTCCGGAATCAGTTTTGCGCAGTGTTAACTCAAACATGGACATCTGACTCATACGGTGTCCGTTTTGGCTCCACAAGTAGTCAAAACGTTTGTGACGACTAGACGCTTCAAAGGATTCTTTCATACGGAACTTTTGGAGAACTTTTTTTAAGGAGTTCGTTCAGAAACTTGTATAGAAACTTTCTTAATGAGCACTCGACAAACGCATTTTGAGAATATACACAAAGTCCCAGATATGGACCTAGTGCATCATCATAACCGAGGTCTCTTGCATTTCCATACAAGTAATTGGATCTCATATGGAGATGTTTAGTGAAGTAGAATGGAAAAAATCGATTGAAACTACAAAAAAACTAGTCTCTAACTGTCATTCAGAATCAGTTTTGCGCAGTGTTAACTGAAACATGGATATCTGACTCATACGGAGTCTGTTTTGGCTCCACAAGTAGTCAGAACGTCTGTGACGACCAGATGCTTCAATGGATTCTTTCATAGGGAACTTTTGGAGATCTTTTCTTAAGGAGTTCATTTAGAAACTTGTATAGAAACTTTCTTAATGAGCACTCGACAAACGCATTTCGAAAACATACACAAAGTCCCAATAATGGACCTAGTGCATCATCATAACCGAGGTCTCTTGAATTTTCCTACAAGTAATTGGATCTCATATGGAGATGTTTAGTGAAGTAGAATGGAAAAAATTGAGTGCAACTACACAAGAAGTAGTCTGTAACTGTCGTTCAGAATCAGTTTTGCGCAGTGTTAATTGAAACATGGATATCTGACTCATACGGAAACCATTTTGGCTCCACAAGTAGTTAGAACGTCTGTGACGACCAGATGCTTGAAAGGATTGTTTCGTAGGGAACTTTTGGAGATCTTTTGTTAAGGAGTTCGTTCAGAAACTTGTATAGAAACTTTCTTAATGAGCACTCGACAAACGCATTTCGAGAACTTACACAAAGTTCTAGCTATGGACCTAGTGCATCATCATAAACAAGGTCTCTTGCAGTTCCCTACAAGTAATTGGATCTCATATGGAGATGTTTAGTGAAGTAGAATGGAAAAAAATCGAGTGCAACTACACAAGAACTAGTCTCAGAATCGTCGTCCTAATCGGTTTTATGCAGGTTAATCAAACATGGATATCTGACCCATACAGAGTCTGTTTTGGCTCCACAAGTATTCAAAACTTTTGTGACGACCAGGTGATTCAAAGGATTCTTTCATAGGGAACTTCTGGAGAACTTTTCTTAAGGAGTTCATTTAGAAACTTGTATAGAAACTTTCTTAATGAGCACTCGACAAACGCATTTCGAGAACACACACAAAGTCCCAGCCATGGACCTAGTGCATCATCATAAGTGAGGTCTCTTGCATTTCCCTACAAGTAATTGGATCCTGTATGGATATGTTTAGTGAAGTAGAATGGAAAAAATCAAGTGGAACTACACAAGAACTAGTCTGTAACTGTCGTCCGGAATCAGTTTTGCGCAGTGTTAACTCAAACATGGACATCTGACTCATACGTTGCCCGATTTGGCTCCACAAGTAGTCAAAACTTTTGTGACGACTAGATGCTTCAAAGGATTCTTTTATAGGGATCTTTTGGAGAACTTTTCTTAAGGAGTTCGTTCAGAAACTTGTATAGAAACTTTCTTAATGAGCACTCGATAAACGCATTTCGAGAACATACACAAAGTCCCAGATATGGACCTAGTGCATCATCATAACCGAGGTCTCTTGCATTTCCCTACAAGTAATTGGATCTCATATGGAGATGTTTAGTGAAGTAGAATGGAAAAAATCGATTGCAACTACAGAAAAACTAGTCTCTAACTGTCATTCGGAATCTGTTTTGCGCAGTGTTAACTGAAACATGGATATCTGTGACGACCAGATGCTTCGATGGATTCTTTCATAGGGAACTTTGGGAGATCTTTTCTTAAGGAGTTCGTTCAGAAACTTGTATAGAAACTTTCTTAATGAGCACTCGACAAACGCATTTCGAGAACATACACAAAGTCCCATCTATGGACCTAGTGCATCATCATAACCGAGGTCTCTTGCATTTCCCTACAAGTAAATGGATCTCATATGGAGATGTTTAGTGAAGTAGAATGGAAAAAATGGAGTGCAACTACAAACGAACTTGTCCGTGAATCGCTGCTCGAATCGGTTTTGCATGCATGGTTAACGGAAACATGGATATCTGACTCATACGAAGTCCGTTTTGGCTCCACAAGTAGTCAGAACATCTGTGATGACCAGATGCTTAAAAGCATTCTTTTATAGGGAACTTTTGGAGAACTTTTGTTAAGGAGTTCGTTCAGAAACTTGTGTAGAAACTTTCTTAATGTGCACTCGACAAATGCATTTGGAGAACATACACAAAGTCCCAGCTATGGACCTAGTGCATCATCATAACCGAGGTCTCTTGAATTTTCTTACAAGTAATTGGATCTCATATGGAGATGTTTAGTGAAGTAGAATGGAAAAAATCGAGTGCAACTACACAAGAACTAGTCTGTAATTGTCGTTCGGAATCAGTTTTGCGCAGTGTTAACTGAAACATGGAAATCTGACTCATACGGAGTCCGTTTTGGCTCCACACGTAGTCAAAACATTTGTGACGACTAGATGATTCAAAGGATTCTTTCATAGGGAACTTTTGGAGAACTTTTCTTAAGGAGTTCGTTTAGAAACTTGTATAGAAACTTTCTTAATGAGCACTCGATAAACACATTTCGAGAACATACACAAATTCCAAGCCATGGACCTAGTGCATCATCATAAGTGAGGTCTCTTGCATTTCCCTACAAGTTATTGGATCTCATATGGATATGTTTAGTGAAGTAGAATGGAAAAAAATCAAGTGCAACTACACAGGAACTAGTCTGTTACTATCGTCCGGAATCAGTTTTGTGCTGTGTTAACTGAAACATACGGTGTCCATTTTGGCTTCAAAAATAGTCAAAATGTTTGTGCAGACTAGATGCTTCAAAGGATTCTTTCATAGGGAACTTTTGGAGAACTTTTCTTAAGGAGTTCGTTCAGAAACTTGTATAGAAACTTTCTTAATGAGCACTCGACAAACGCATTTCGAGAACATACACAAAGTCCCAGCTATGGACCTAGTGCATCATCATAAAAGAGGTCTCTTGCAGTTCCCTACAAGTAATTTGATCTCATATGGAGATGTTTAGTGAAGTAGAATGGAAAAAATAGAATGTAACTACACAAGAACTAGTTTGTAACTGTCGTCCGGAATCAGTTTTGCACAGTGTTAACTGAAGCACGGATATCTGACTCATACGGAGTCCTTTTTGGCTCCACAAGTAGTAAAAACTTTTGTGACGACCAGATGATTCAAAGGATTCTTTCATAGGGAACTTTTGGAGAACTTTTCTTAAGGAGTTCGTTCAGAAACTTGTATAGAAACTTTCTTAATGAGCACTCGACAAACGCATTTCGAGAACATACACAAAGTCCCAGCTATGGACCTAGTGCATCATCATAAGAGAGGTCTCTTGCATTTCCCTACAAGTAATTGGATCTCATATGGAGATGTTTATTGAAGTAGAATGGAAGAAAATCAAGTGCAACTACACAAGAACTAGTCTGTAACTCTCGTCCGGAATCAGTTTTGCGCAGTGTTAATTGAAACATCTACATCTGACTCATACAGTGTCCGTTTTGGCTCCTCAAGTAGTCAAAACGTTTGTGACGACCAGATGCTTCAATGGTTCTTTCATAGGGAACTTTTAGAGAACTTTTCTTAAGGACTTCGTTCAGAAACTTGTATAGAAACTTTCTTAATGAACACTCGACAAACGCATTTCGAGAACATACACAAAGTCCCATCTATGGACCTAGTGCATCATCATAACCGAGGTCTCTTGCATTTCCCTACAAGTAAATGGATATCATATGGAGATGTTTAGTGAAGTAGAATGGAAAAAATGGAGTGCAACTACACAAGAACTTGTCCGTAATTGTCGTTCGGAATCAGTTTTGCGCAGTGTTAACGGAAACATGGATATCTGACTCATACGAAGTCCGTTTTGGCTCCACAAGTAGTCAGAACATCTGTGATGACCAGATGCTTAAAAGGATTCTTTCATAGGGAACTTTTGGAGAACTTTTCTTAAGGAGTTCGTTCAGAAACTTGTGTAGAAACTTACTTAATGTGCACTCGACAAATGCATTTGGAGAACATACACAAAGTCCCAGCTATGGACCTAGTGCATTGTCATAACCGAGGTCTCTTGAATTTTCCTACAAGTAATTGGATCTCATATGGAGATGTTTAGTGAAGTAGAATGGAAAAAATCGAGTGCAACTACACAAGAACTAGTCCAGAATCGCTGCTCGAATCAATTTTGCGCAGTGTTAACTGAAACATGGATATCTGACTCATATGGAATCCGCTTCGGATCCACAAGTAGTCAAAACATTTGTGACGACCAGATGCTTCAAAAGATTGTTTCATAGGGAACATTTGGAGAACTTTTCTTAAGGAGTTCGTTCAGAAACTTGTATAGAAACTTTCTTAATGAGCACTCGGCAAACGCATTTCGAGAACATACACAAAGTCCCAGCTATGGACCTAGTGCATCATCATAAACGAGGTCTCTTGCAGTTCCCTACAAGTAATTGGATCTCATATGGAGATGTTTAGTTAAGTAGAATTGAAAAATTGAATGCAACTACACAAGAACTAGTCTGTAACTGTCGTCCAGAATCAGTTTTGCGCAGTGTTAACTGAAACATGGAAATCTGACTCATACGGAGTCCGTTTTGGCTCCACAAGTAGTCAAAACATTTGTGACAACTAGATGATTCAAAGGATTCTTTCATAGGGAACTTTTGGAGAACTTTTCTTAAGGAGTTCATTTAGAAACTTGTATAGAAACTTTCATAATGAGCACTCGATAAACGCATTTCGAGAACATACACAAATTCCCAGCCATGGACCTAGTGCATCATCATAAGTGAGGTCTCTTGCATTTCTGTACAAGTTATTGGATCTCATATGGATATGTTTAGTGAAGTAGAATGGAAAAAATCAAGTGCAACTACACAAGAACTAGTCTGTTACTATCGTCCGGAATCAGTTTTGCGCAATGTTAACTGAAACATAGACATCTGACTCATACGGTGTCCATTTTGGCTCCACAAATAGTCAAAACATTTGTGACGACTAGATGCTTCAAAGGATTCTTTCATAGGGAACTTTAGGAGAACTTTTCTTAAGGAGTTCGTTCAGAAACTTGTATAGAAACTTTCTTAATGAGCACTCGACAAACGCATTTCGAGAACATACACTAAGTCCCAGCTATGGACCTAGTGCATCATGATAACCGAGGTCTCTTGCATTTCCCTACAAGTAATTGGATCTCATATGGAGATGTTTAGTGAAGTAGAATGGAAAAAATCAAGTGCAACTACACAAGAACTAGTCTGTAACTGTCGGCCGGAATCAGTTTTTTGTAATGTTAACTGAAACATGGATATCTGAGTCATACGGAGTCCATTTTGGCTCCACAAGTAGTCAAAACGTTTGTGACGAACAGATGCTTCAAAGGATTCTTTCATAGGGGACTTTTGGAGAACTTTTCTTAAGGATTTCATTCAGAAACTTGTATAGAAACTTTCTTAATGAGCACTCGACAAACGCATTTCGAGAACATACACAAAGTCCCAGCTATGGACCTAGTGCATCATCATAACCAAGGTCTCTTGCATTTCCCTACAAGTAAACGGATCTCATATGGAGATGTTTAGTGAAGTAGAATGGAAAAAATGGAGTGCAACTACACAAGAACTTGTCCAGAATCGCTGCTCGAATCAGTTTTCTGCAGATGTTAACGAAACATGGATATCGACTCATCTGAAGTCCGTTTTGGCTCCACAAGTAGTCGAAACGTCTTGTGACGACCAGATGCTTAAAAGGATTCTTTCATAGGGAACTTTTGGAGAACTTTTTTAAGGAGTTCGTTCAGAAACTTGTATAGAAACTTTCTTAATGTGCACTCGACAAACGCATTTGGAGAACATACACAAAGTCCCAGCTATGGACCTAGTGCATCATCATAACTGTCGTCTCTTGAATTTTCCTACAAGTAATTGGATCTCATATGGAGATGTTTAGTGAAGTAGAATGGAAAAAATCGAGTGCAACTACACAAGAACTAGTCTGTAACTATCGTTGGGAATCAGTTTTGCGCAGTGTTAACTGAAACATGGATATCTAACTCATACGGAATCCGTTTTGGCTCCACAAGTAGTCAAAACGTTTGTGATGACCAGATGATTCAAAGGATTCTTTCATAGGGAACTTTTGGAGAACTTTTCTTCAGGAGTTCGTTCAGAAACTTGTATAGAAACTTTCTTAATGAGCACTCGACAAATGCATTTCGAGAACATACACAAAGTCCCAGCTATGGACCTAGTGCATCATTATAAGAGAGGTCTCTTGGATTTCCCTACAAGTAATTGGATCTCATATGGAGATGTTTAGTGAAGTAGAATGGAAAAAATCAAGTGCAACTACACAAGAACTTGTCTGTAACTCTCGTCCGGAATCAATTTTGCACAGTGTTAACTGAAACATAGACATCTGACTCATATAGTGTCCATTTTGGCTCCTCAAGTAGTCAAAACTTTTGTGACGACCAGATGCTTCGATGGGTTCTTTCATAGGTAACTTTTGGAGAACTTATCTTAAGGAGTTCGTTCAGAAACTTGTATAGAAACTTTCTTAATGAGCACTCGACAAACGCATTTCGAGAACATACACAAAGTCCCAGCTATGGACCGAGTGCATCATCATAACCGAGGTCTCTTGCATTTCCCTACAAGTAATTGGATGCCATATGGAGATTTTTAGTGAAGTAGAATGGAAAAAATTGAGTGCAACTACACAAGAACTAGTCTCAGAATCGCTGCTCGAATCAGTTTTTGCAGATGTTAACGGAAACATGGACATCTGACTCATACGGAGTCCGTTTTGGCTCCACAAGTAGTCAAAACATCTGTGACGACCAGATGCTTCAAAGGATTCTTTCATAGGGAACTTTTGGAGAACTTTTCTTAAGGAGTTTGTTCAGAAACTTGTATAGAAACTTTCTTAATGAGCACTCGACAAACGCATTTCGAGAACATACACAAAGTCCCAGCTATGGACCTAGTGCATCATCATAACCGAGGTCTCTTGAATTTTCTTACAAGTAATTGGATCTCATATGGAGATGTTTAGTTAAGTAGAATTGAAAAAATAGAATGCAACTACACAAGCACTAGTCTGTAACTGTCGTCCAAAATCAGTTTTGCGCAGTGTTAACTGTAACATGGATATCTGACTCATACGGAGTCCGTTTTGGCTCCACAAGTAGTCAAAACTTTTGTGACGACTAGATGATTCAAAGGATTCTTTCATAGGGAACTTTTGGAGAACTTTTCTTAAGGAGTTCGTTTAGAAACTTGTATAGAAACTTTCTTAATAAGCACTCGATAAACGCATTTTGAGAACATACACAAAGTCCCAGCCATGGACCTAGTGCATCATCATAAGTGAGGTCTCTTGCATTTCCCTACAAGTAATTGGATCTCATATGGATATGTTTAGTGAAGTAGAATGGAAAAAATCAAGTGCAACTACACAAGAACTAGTCTGTAACTGTTGTCCGGAATCAGTTTTGCGTAGTGTTAACTGAAACATGGAAATCTGACTCATACGGTGTCCATTTTGACTCCACAAATAGTCAAAACGTTTGTGACGACTAGATGCTTCAAAGGATTCTTTGATAGGGAACTTTTGGAGAACATTTCTTAAGGAGTTCGTTCAGAAACTTGTATAGAAACTTTCTTAATGAGCACTCGACAAACGCATTTCGAGAACATACACAAAGTCCCAGCTATGGACCTAGTGCATCATCATAACCGAGGTCTCTTGCATTTCCCTACAAGTAATTGTATCTCATATGGAGATTTTTAGTGAAGTAGAATGGAAAAAATCAAGTGCAACTACACAAGAACTAGTCTGTAACTGTCGGCCGGAATCAGTTTTGCGTAGTGTTAACTGAAACATGGATATCTGAGTCATACGGAGTCCATTTTGGCTCCACAAGTAGTCAAATCGTTTGTGACGACCAGATGCTTCAAAGGATTCTTTCATAGGGGACTTTTGGAGAAGTTTTCTTAAGGAGTTCGTTCAGAAACTTGTATAGAAACTTTCTTAATGAGCACTCGACAAACGTATTTCGAGAACATACACAAAGTCCCAGCTATGGACCTAGTGCATCATCATAACCGAGGTCTCTTGCATTTCCCTACAAGTAAATGGAACTCATATGGAGATGTTTAGTGAAGTAGAATGGATAAAATGGAGTGCAACTACACAAGAACTTGTCCATAACTGTCGTTCGGAATCAGTTTTGCGCAGTTTTAACGGAAACATGGATATCTGACTCATACGAAGTCCGTTTTGACTCCACAAGTAGTCACAACGTCTGTGACGACCAGATGCTTAAAAGGATTCTTTCATAGGGAACTTTTGGAGAACTTTTCTTAAGGCTTTCGTTCAGAAACTTGTATAGAAACTTTCTTAATGTGCACTCGACAAACGCATTTGGAGAACATACACAAAGTCCCAGCTATGGACCTAGTGCATCATCATAACCGAGGTCTCTTGAATTTTCCTACAAGTAATTGGATGTCATATGGAGATGTTTAGTGAAGTAGAATGAAAAAATCGAGTGCAACTACACAAGAACTAGTCTCAGAATCGCTGCTTGGGAATCGGTTTTGCAGTGTGTTAATCAAACATGGATATCTGACTCATACGGAATCCGTTTTGGCTCCACAAGTAGTCAAAATGTTTGTGACGACCAGATGCTTCAAAGGATTGTTTCATAGGGAACATTTGGAGAACTTTTCTTAAGCAGTTTGTTCAGAAACTTGTATAGAAACTTTCTTAATGAGCACTCGGCAAACGCATTTCGAGAACATACACAAAGTCCCAGCTATGGACCTAGTGCATCATCATAAACGAGGTCTCTTGCAGTTCCCTATAAGTAATTTGATCTCATATGGAGATGTTTAGTGAAGTAGAATACAAAAAATAGAATGTAACTACACAAGAACTAGTCTGTAACTGTCGTCCGGAATCAGTTTTGCGCAGTGTTAACTGAAACATGGATATCTGACTCATACGGAGACCTTTTTGGCTCCACAAGTAGTAAAAACTTTTGTGAAGACCAGATGATTCAAAGGATTCTTTCATAGGGAACTTTTGGAGAACTTTTCTTAAGGAGTTCGTTCAGAAACTTGTATAGAAACTTTCTTAATGAGCACTCGACAAACGCATTTCGAGAACATACACAAAGTCCCAGCTATGGACCTAGTGCATCATCATAAGAGAGATCTCTTGCATTTCCCTACAAGTAATTGGATCTCATATGGAGATGTTTAGTGAAGTAGAATGGAAAAAATCGAGTGCAACTACACAAGAACTAGTCTGTAACTGTCGTTGGGAATCAGTTTTGCGCAGTGTTAACTGAAACATGGATATCTGACTCATACGGAATCCGTTTGGCTCCACAAGTAGTCAAAACATTGGTGACGACCAGATGCTTCAAAGAATTGTTTCATAGGGAACATTTGGAGAACTTTTCTTAAGGAGTTTGTTCAGAAACTTGTATAGAAACTTTCTTAATGAGCACTCAGCAAACGCATTTCGAG
The DNA here is from genome assembly GCA_021437245.1 of Aegilops speltoides. Taxonomy (NCBI): domain Eukaryota; kingdom Viridiplantae; phylum Streptophyta; class Magnoliopsida; order Poales; family Poaceae; genus Aegilops; species Aegilops speltoides. Next base: position 320,564,657 of record CM038145.1, read on the forward strand.
AACATACACAAAGTCCCAGCTATGGACCTAGTGCATCATCATAAACGAGGTCTCTTTCAGTTCCCTACATGTAATTTGATCTCATATGGAGATGTTTAGTGAAGTAGAATGGAAAAATAGAATGTAACTACACAAGAACTAGTCATAGAATCGCCGTCCAAATCAGTTTTATGCAAAGTTAATCAAAACATGGATATCTGACTCATACGAAGACCTTTTTGGCTCCACAAGTAGTAAAAACATTTGTGACGACCAGATGATTCAAAGGATTCTTTCATAGGGAACTTTTGGAGAACTTTTCTTAAGGAGTTCGTTCAGAAACTTGTATAGAAACTTTCTTAATGAGCACTCGACAAACGCATTTCGAGAACATACACAAAGTCCCAGCTATGGACCTAGTGCATCATCATAACCGAGGTCTCTTGCATTTCCTTACAAGTAATTGGATCTCATATGGAGATGTTTAGTGAAGTAGAATGGAAAAAATCGAGTGCAACTACACAAGAACTAGTCTCAGAATCGCTCCGAATCGCCTCTGCGCAGTGTTAACTGAAACATGGACATCTGACTCATACGGAGTCCGTTTTGGCTCCACAAGTAGTCAGAACATCTGTGACGACCAGATTCTTCAAAGGATTCTTTCATAGAGAACTGTTGGAGAACTTTTCTTAAGGAGTTCGTTCAAAAACTTGTATAGAAACTTTCTTAATGAGCAGTCGACAAACGCATTTCGAGAACATACACAAAGTCCCAGCTATGGACCTAGTGCATCATCATAACCGAGGTCTCTTGAATTTTCCTACAAGTAATTGGATGTCATATGGAGATGTTTAGTGAAGTAGAATGAAAAAATCGAGTGCAACTACACAAGAACTAGTCTCAGAATCGCTGTTGGGAATCGGTTTTGCTTGCAGGTTAATCAAACATGGATATCGACTCATACGGAACTCCTTTTGGCTCCACAAGTAGTCAAAATGTTTGTGACGACCAGATGCTTCAAAGGATTGTTTCATAGGGAACATTTGGAGAACTTTTCTTAAGGAGTTTGTTCAAACTTGTATAGAAACTTTCTTAATGAGCACTCGACAACGATTTCGAGAACATACACAAAGTCCCAGCTATGGACCTAGTGCATCATCATAAACGAGGTCTCTTGCAGTTCCTACAAGTAATTTGATCTCATATGGAGATGTTTAGTGAAGTAGAATACAAAAATAGAATGTAACTACACAAGAACTAGTCTCAGAATCGTCGTCCGGAATCAGCTTTTGCAGTGTTAATCAAACATGGATATCGACTCATACGGAGACCTTTTGGCTCCACAAGTAGTAAAAACTTTTGTGAAGACCAGATGATTCAAAGGATTCTTTCATAGGGAACTTTTGGAGAACTTTTCTTAAGGAGTTCGTTCAGAAACTTGTATAGAAACTTTCTTAATGAGCACTCGACAAACGCATTTCGAGAACATACACAAAGTCCCAGCTATGGACCTAGTGCATCATCATAAGAGAGGTCTCTTGCATTTCCCTACAAGTAATTGGATCTCATATGGAGATGTTTAGTGAAGTAGAATGGAAAAAATCGAGTGCAACTACACAAGAACTAGTCTGTAACTGTCGTTGGGAATCAGTTTTGCGCAGTGTTAACTGAAACATGGATATCTGACTCATACGGAATCCGTTTTGGCTCCACAAGTAGTCAAAACATTGGTGACGACCAGATGCTTCAAAGAATTGTTTCATAGGGAACATTTGGAGAACTTTTCTTAAGGAGTTTGTTCAGAAACTTGTATAGAAACTTTCTTAATGAGCACTCGGCAAACGCATTTCGAGAACATACACAAAGTCCCAGCTATGGACCTAGTGCATCATCATAAACGAGGTCTCTTTCAGTTCCCTACATGTAATTTGATCTCATATGGAGATGTTTAGTGAAGTAGAATGGAAAAATAGAATGTACCTACACAAGAACTAGTCTGTAATTGTCGTCCGAAATCAGTTTTGCGCAGTGTTAACTAAAACATGGATATCTGACTCATACGAAGACCTTTTTGGCTCCCCAAGTAGTAAAAACTTTTGTGACGACCAGATGATTCAAAGGATTCTTTCATAGGGAACTTTTGGAGAACTTTTCTTAAGGAGTTCGTTCAGAAACTTGTATAGAAACTTTCTTAATGAGCACTCGACAAACGCATTTCGAGAACATACACAAAGTACCAGCTATGGACCTAGTGCATCATCATAACCGAGGTCTCTTGCATTTCCTTACAAGTAATTGGATCTCGTATGGAGATGTTTAGTGAAGTAGAATGGAAAAAATCGAGTGCAACTACACAAGAACTAGTCTGTAACTGTCGTCCGGAATCAGTTCTGCGCAGTGTTAACTGAAACATGGACATCTGATTCATACGGAGTCCGTTTTGGCTCCACAAGTAGTCAGAACATCTGTGAAGGCCAGATTCTTCAAAGGATTCTTTCATAGGGAACTGTTGGAGAACTTTTCTTAAGGAGTTCGTTCAAAAACTTGTATAGAAACTTTCTTAATGAGCACTCGACAAACGCATTTCGAGAACATACACAAAGTCCCAGCTATGGACCTAGTGCATCATCACAACCGAGGTCTTTTGCATTTCCCTACAAGTAATTGGATCTTATATGGAGATGTTTAGTGAAGTAGAATGCAAAAAATCGAGTGCAACTACACAAAAACTAGTTTCTAACTGTCATTCGGAATCAGTTTTGCGCAGTGTTAACTGAAACATGGATATTAGACTCATACGGAGTCTGTTTTGGCTCCACAAGTAGTCAGAACGTCTGAGATGAACAGATGCTTCAAAGGATTCTTTCATAGGGAACTTTTGGATATCTTTTCTTAAGGAGTTCGTTCAGAAACTTGTATAGAAACTTTCTTAATGACCACTCGACAAACGCATTTCGAGAACATACACAAAGTCCCAGCTATGGACCTAGTGGATCATCATAACCGAGGTCTCTTGAAGTTCCCTACAAGTAATTTGATCTCATATGGAGATGTTTAGTGAAGTAGAATGGAAAAAATAGAATGTAACTACACAAGAACTAGCCTGTAACTGTCGTCCGGAATCAGTTTTGCGTAGTGTTAACTGAAACATGGATATCTGACTGATACGGAGTCCTTTTTGGCTCCACAAGTAGTAAAAACTTTTGTGACGACCAGATGATTCAAAGTATTCTTTCATAGGGAACTTTTGGAGAACGTTTCTTAAGGAGTTCGTTCAGAAACTTGTATAGAAACTTTCTTAATGAGCACTCGACAAACGCATTTCGAGAACATACACAAAGTCCCAGCTATGGACCTAGTGCATCATCATAAGAGAGGTCTCTTGCATTTCCCTACAAGTAATTGGATCTCATATGGAGATGTTTAGTGAAGTAGAATGGAAAAAATCAAGTGCAACTACACAAGAACTAGTCTCAGAACTCTCGTCCGAATCAGCTTTTGCTTGAGTGTTAATCAAACATGGACATGTGACTCATACAGTGTCCGTTTTGGCTCCACAAGTAGTCAAAATGTTTGTGACGACCAGATGCTTCAAAGGATTCTTTCATAGGGAACTTTTGGAGAACGTTTCTTAAGGAGTTCGTTCAGAAACATGTATAGAAACTTTCTTAATGAGCACTCGACAAACGCATTTCGAGAACATACACAAAGTCCCAGCTATGGACCTAGTGCATCATCATAACCAAGGTCTCTTGCATTTCCCTACAAGTAAATGGATCTCATATGGAGATGTTTAGTGAACTAGAATGGAAAAAATGGAGTGCAACTACACAAGAACTTGTCTGTAACTGCCGTTCGGAATCAGTTTTGCGAAATGTTAACGGAAACATGGATATCTGACTCATATGAAGTCCATTTTGGCTCCACAAGTAGTCAGAACGTCTGTGACGACCAGATTCTTAAAAGGATTCTTTCATAGGGAACTTTTGGAGAACTTTTCTTAAGGAGTTCGTTCAGAAACTTGTATAGAAACTTACTTAATGTGCACTCGACAAATGCATTTGGAGAACATACACAAAGTCCCAGCTATGGACCTAGTGCATCATCATAACCGAGGTCTCTTGAATTTTCCTACAAGTAATTGGATCTCATATGGAGATGTTTAGTGAAGTAGAATGGAAAAAATCGAGTGCAACTACACAAGAACTAGTCTGTAACTGTCGTCCGGAATCAATTTTGCGCAGTGTTAACTGAAACATGGATATCTGACTCATATGGAATCCGTTTTGGCTCCAAAAGTAGTCAAAACATTTGTGACGACCAGATGCTTCAAAGGATTGTTTCATAAGGAACATTTGGAGAACTTTTCTTAAGGAGTTCGTTCAGAAACTTGTATAGAAACTTTCTTAATGAGCACTCGGCAAACTCATTTCGAGAACATACACAAAGTCCCAACTATGGACCTACTGCATCATCATAAACGAGGTATCTTGCAGTTCCCTACAAGTAATTGGATCTCATATGGAGATGTTTAGTTAATTAGAATTGAAAAAATAGAATGCAACTACACAAGAACTAGTCTCAGAATCGCTGCCCGAATCGGTTTTATGTGAAGTTAATCAAACATGGAAATCTGACTCATACGGTGTCCATTTTGGCTCCACAAATAGTCAAAACGTTTGTGATGACTAGATGCTTCAAAGGATTCTTTCATAGGGAACTTTTGGAGAACTTTTCTTAAGGAGTTCGTTCAGAAACTTGTATAGAAACTTTCTTAATGAGCACTCGACAAACGCATTTCGAGAACATACACAAAGTCCCAGCTATGGACCTAGTGCATCATGATAACCGAGGTCTCTTGCATTTCCCTACAAGTAATTGGATCTCATATGGAGAGGTTTAGTGAAGTAGAATAGAAAAAATGGAGTGCAACTACACAAGAACTAGTCTCAGAATCGCTGCCGGAATCAGTTTTGCGTCATCGTTAATCAAATATGGATATCTGAGTCATACGGAGTCCGTTTTGGCTCCACAAGTAGTCAAACGTTTGTGACGACCAGATGCTTCAAAGTATTCTTTCATAGGGGACTTTTGTAGAACTTTTCTTAAGGAGTTCATTCAGAAACTTGTATAGAAACTTTCTTAATGAGCACTCGACAAACGCATTTCGAGAACATACACAAAGTCCCAGCTATGGACCTAGTGCATCATCATAACCAAGGTCTCTTGCATTTCCCTACAAGTAAACGGATCTCATATGGAGATGTTTAGTGAAGTAGAATGGAAAAAATGGAGTGCAACTACACAAGAACTTGTCCAGAATCGCTGCTCGAATCGGTTTTATGCAAAGGTTTACGGAAACATGGATATCTGACTCATACGAAGTCCGTTTTGGCTCCACAAGTAGTCAGAACGTCTGTGATGACCAGATGCTCAAAAGGATTCTTTCATAGGGAACTTTTGGAGAACTTTTCTTAAGGAGTTCGTTCAGAAACTTGTATAGAAACTTTCTTAATGTGCACTCGACAAACGCATTTGGAGAACATACACAAAGTCCCAGCTATGGACCTAGTGCATCATCATAACCGAGGTCTCTTGAATTTTCCTACAAGTAATTGGATCTCATATGGAGATGTTTAGTGAAGTAGAATGGAAAAATCGAGTGCAACTACACAAGAACTAGTCTGTAACTATCGTTGGGAATCAGTTTTGCGCAGTGTTAACTGAAACATGGATATCTAACTCATACGGAATCCGTTTTGGCTCCACAAGTAGTCAAAACGTTTGTGACGAGCAGATGCTTCAACGGATTGTTTCATAGGGAACATTTGGAGAACTTTTCTTAAGGAGTTTGTTCAGAAACTTGTATAGAAACTTTCTTAATGAGCACTCGGCAAACGCATTTCGAGAACATACACAAAGTCCCAGCTATGGACCTAGTGCATCATCATAAACGAGGTCTCTTGCAGTTCCCTACAAGTAATTTGATCTCATATGGAGATGTTTAGTGAAGTAGAATGGAAAAAAAATGTAACTACACAAGAACTAGTCTCAGAATCGTCGTCTCGAATCAGTTTTATGCAAAGGTTAATCAAACATGGATATCTGACTCATACGGAGTCCTTTTTGGCTCCACGAGTAGTAAAAACTTTTGTGATGACCAGATGATTCAAAGGATTCTTTCATAGGGAACTTTTGGAGAACTTTTCTTAAGGAGTTCGTTCAGAAACTTGTATAGAAACTTTCTTAATGAGCACTCGACAAATGCATTTCGAGAACATACACAAAGTCCCAGCTATGGACCTAGTGCATCATTATAAGAGAGGTCTCTTGGATTTCCCTACAAGTAATTGGATCTCATATGGAGATGTTTAGTGAAGTAGAATGGAAAAAATCAAGTGCAACTACACAAGAACTTGTCTCAGAATCTCGTCCGAATCAGTTTTGCAGCAAAGTTAATCGAAACATAGACATCTGACTCATACAGTGTCCGTTTTGGGTCCTCAAGTAGTCAAAACGTTTGTGACGACCAGATGCTTCAATGGGTTCTTTCATAGGGAACTTTTGGAGAACTTATCTTAAGGAGTTCGTTCAGAAACTTGTATAGAAACTTTCTTAATGAGCACTCGACAAACGCATTTCAAGAACATACACAAAGTCCCAGCTATGGACCGAGTGCATCATCATAACCGAGGTCTCTTGCATTTCCCTACAAGTAATTGGATCTCATATGGAGATGTTTAGTGAAGTAGTGGAAAAATCGAGTGCAACTACACAAGAACTAGTCTCAGAATCGCTTCTCGAATCAGTTTTGCTGCAAAGGTTAATCAAACATGGACATCTGACTCATACGGAGTCCGTTTTGGCTCCACAAGTAGTCAAAACATTTGTGACGACCAGATGCTTCAAAGGATTCTTTCATAGGGAACTTTTGGAGAACTTTTCTTAAGGAGTTCGTTCAGAAACTTGTATAGAAACTTTCTTAATGAGCACTCGACAAACGCATTTCGAGAACATACACAAAGTCCCAGCTATGGACCTAGTGCATCATCATAAACGAGGTCTCTTGCAGTTCCCTACAAGTAATTGGATCTCATATGGAGATGTTTAGTTAAGTCGAATTGAAAAAATAGAATGCAACTACACAAGAAATAGTCATAGAATCGTCGTCGAGAATCGCTTTTTGCAGTGTTAATGAAACATGGATATCTCACTCATACGGAGTCCGTTTTGGCTCCACAAGTAGTCAAAACTTTTGTGACGACTAGATGATTCAAAGGATTCTTTCATAGGGAACTTTTGGAGAACTTTTCTTAAGGAGTTCGTTTAGAAACTTGTATAGAAACTTTCTTAATGAGCACTCGATAAACGCATTTCGAGAACATACACAAGGTCCCAGCCATGGACCTAGTGCATCATCATAAGTGATGTCTCTTGCATTTCCCTACAAGTAATTGGATCTCATATGGATATGTTTAGTGAAGTAGAATGGAAAAAATCAAGTGCAACTACACAAGAACTAGTCTGTAACTGTCGTCCGGAATTAGTTTTGCGCAGTGTTAACTGAAACATGGAAATCTGACTCATACGGTGTCCATTTTGACTCCACAAATAGTCAAAACGTTTCTGACGACTAGATGCTTCAAAGTATTCTTTGATAGGGAACTTTTGGAGAACTTTTCTTAAGGAGTTCGTTCAGAAACTTGTATAGAAACTTTCTTAATGAGCACTCGACAAACGCATTTCGAGAACATACACAAAGTCCCAGCTATGGACCTAGTGCATCATCATAACCGAGGTCTCTTGCATTTCCCTACAAGTAATTGGATCTCATATGGAGATGTTTAGTGAAGTAGAATGGAAAAAATCAAGTGCAACTACACAAGAACTAGTCTGTAACTGTCGTTCGGAATCAGTTTTGCGTGAGTGTTAACTGAAACATGGATATCTGACTCATACGGAGTCCGTTTTGGCTCCACAAGTAGTCAAATCGTTTGTGACGACCAGATGCTTCAAAGGATTCTTTCATAGGGGACTTTTGTAGAACTTTTCTTAAGGAGTTCATTCAGAAACTTGTATAGAAACTTTCTTAATGAGCACTCGACAAACGCATTTCGAGAACATACACAAAGTCCCAGCTATGGACCTAGTACATCATCATAACCAAGGTCTCTTGCATTTCCCTACAAGTAAATGGATCTCATATGGAGATGTTTAGTGAAGTAGAATGGATAAAATGGAGTGCAACTACACAAGAACTTGTCCATAATCGCTGCTCGAATCGCTTTATGCAGTTTTAACGGAAACATGGATATCTCGACTCATACGAAGTCCGTTTGACTCCACAAGTAGTCAAACGTTTGTGACGACCAGATGCTTAAAAGGATTCTTTCATAGGGAACTTTTGGAGAACTTTTCTTAAGGAGTTTCGTTCGAAACTTGTATAGAAACTTTCTTAATGAGCACTCGACAAACGATTTGGAGAACATACACAAAGTCCCACTATGGACCTAGTGCATCATCATAACCGAGGTCTCTTGAATTTTCCTACAAGTAATTGGATCTCATATGGAGATGTTTAGTGAAGTAGAATGGAAAAATCGAGTGCAACTACACAAGAACTAGTCTCAGAATCGCTGTTGGGAATCGGTTTTGCTGCAGTTGTTAATCAAACATGGATATCTGACTCATACGAAATCCATTTTGGCTCCACAAGTAGTCAAAACGTTTGTGACGACCAGATGCTTCAAAGGATTGTTCCATAGGGAACATTTGGAGAACTTTTCTTAAGCAATTTGTTCAGAAACTTGTATAGAAACTTTCTTAATGAGCACTCGGCAAACGCATTTCGAGAACATACACAAAGTCCCAGCTATAGACCTAGTGCATCATCATAAACGAGGTCTCTTGCATTTCCTACAAGTAATTTGATCTCATATGGAGATGTTTAGTGAAGTAGAATGGAAAAATATAATGTAACTACACAAGAACTAGTCTCATGGCGTCGTCCGAATCGGTTTTACGCAAAGGTTAATCAAACATGGATATCGACTCATACGGAGACCTTTTGGCTCCACAAGTAGTAAAAACTTTGTGACTACCAGATGATTCAAAGGATTCTTTCATAGGGAACTTTTGGAGAACTTTTCTTAAGGAGTTCGTTCAGAAACTTGTATAGAAACTTTCTTAATGAGCACTCGACAAACGCATTTCGAGAACATACACAAAGTCCCAGCTATGGACCTAGTGCATCATCATAAGAGAGGTCTCTTGCATTTCCCTACAAGTAATTGGATCTCATATGGAGAAGTTTAGTGAAGTAGAATGGAAAAATCGAGTGCAACTACACAAGAACTAGTCTCAGAATCGCTGCTGGGAACCGCTTTTTGCAAAGGTTAATCAAACATGGATATCGACTCATACGAATCCTTTTGGCTCCACAAGTAGTCAAAACATTTGTGACGACCAGATGCTTCAAAGAATTCTTTCATAGGGAACATTTGGAGAACTTTTCTTAAGGAGTTTGTTCAGAAACTTGTATAGAAACTTTCTTAATGAGCACTCGACAAATGCATTTGAGAACATACACAAAGTCCCAGCTATGGACCTAGTGCATCATCATAACGAGGTCTCTTGCATTTCCTACAAGTAATTTGATCTCATATGGAGATGTTTAGTGAAGTAGAATGGAAAAAAATGTAACTACACAAGAACTAGTCTCAGAATCGTAAATCTCGAATCAGTTTTATGCAAAGGTTAATCAAACATGGATATCTCGACTCATACGAAGTCCTTTTGGCTCCACAAGTAGTAAAAACATTTGTGACGACCAGATGATTCAAAGGATTCTTTCATAGGGAACTTTTGGAGAACTTTTCTTAAGGAGTTCGCTCGAAACTTGTATAGAAACTTTCTTAATGAGCACTCGACAAACGCATTTCGAGAACATACACAAAGTCCCAGCTATGGACATAGTGCATCATCATAACCGAGGTCTCTTGCATTTCCCTACAAGTAATTGGATCTTATATGGAGATGTTTAGTGAAGTAGAATGGAAAAAATTGAGTGCAACTACACAAAAACTAGTCTCTAACCGTCATTCGGAATCAGTTTTGCGCAGTGTTAACTGAAACATGGATATTAGACTCATACGGAGTCTGTTTTGGCTCCACAAGTAGTCAGAACGTCTGAGATGAATAGATGCTTCAAAGGATTCTTTCATAGGGAACTTTTGGAGATCTTTTCTTAAGGAGTTTGTTCAGAAACTTGTATAGAAACTTTCTTAATGAGCACTCGACAAACGCATTTCGAGAACATACACAAAGTCCCAGCTATGGACCTAGTGCATCATCATAACCGAGGTCTCTTGCAGTTCCCTACAAGTAATTTGATCTCATATGGAGATGTTTAGTGAAGTAGAATGGAAAAAATAGAATGTAACTACACAAGAACTAGTCTGTAACTGTCGTCCGGAATCAGTTTTGCGCAGTGTTAACTGAAACATGGATATCTGACTCATACGGAGTCCTTTTTGGCTCCACAAGTAGTAAAAACTTTGGTGACGACCAGATGATTCAAAGTATTCTTTCATAGGGAACTTTTGGAGAACGTTTCTTAAGGAGTTCGTTCAGAAACTTGTATAGAAACTTTCTTAATGAGCAGTCGACAAATGCATTTCGAGAACATACACAAAGTCCCAGCTATGGACCTAGTGCACCATCATAAGAGAGGTCTCTTGCATTTCCCTACAAGTAATTGGATCTCACATGGAGATGTTTAGTGAAGTAGAATGGAAAAAATCAAGTGCAACTACACAAGAACTAGTCTCAGAACTCTCGTCTCGAATCAGCTTTTGCAAATGTTAATCAAACATGGACATCGACTCATCGAAGTCTGTTTTGGCTCCACAAGTAGTCAAAATATTTGTGACGACTAGATGCTTCAAAGGATTCTTTCATAGGGAACTTTTGGAGAACGTTTCTTAAGGAGTTCGTTCAGAAACTTGTATAGAAACTTTCTTAATGAGCACTCGACAAAAGCATTTCGAGAACATACACAAAGTCCCAGCTATGGACCTAGTGCATCATCATAACCAAGGTCTCTTGCATCTCCCTAGAAGTAAATGGATCTCATATGGAGATGTTTAGTGAAGTAGAATGGAAGAACTTGTGTGTAACTGTCGTTCGGAATCAGTTTTGCGCACTGTTAACGGAAACATGGATATCTGACTCATATGAAGTCCATTTTGGCTCCACAAGTAGTCAAAACGTCTGTGACGACCAGATTCTTAAAAGGATTCTTTCATAGGGAACTTTTGGAGAACTTTTCTTAAGGAGTTCGTTCAGAAACTTGTATCGAAACTTTCTAAGTGTGCACTCGACAAACGCATTTGGAGAACATACACAAAGTCCCAGCAATGGACCTAGTGCATCATCATAACCGAGGTCTCTAGAATTTTCCTACAAGTAATTGGATCTCATATGGAGATGTTTAGTGAAGTAGAATGGAAAAATCGAGTGCAACTACACAAGAACTAGTGCAGAATCGCTGCTCGAATCGGTTTTGCGCAGTGTTAACTGAAACATGGATATCTGACTCATACGGAATCCGTTTTGGCTCCACAAGTAGTCAAAACGTTTGTGACGACCAAATGCTTCAAAGGATTGTTTCATAGGGAGCACTTGGAGAACTTTTCTTAAGGAGTTCGTTCAGAAACTTGTATAGAAACTTTCTTAATGAGCACTCGGCAAACGCATTTTGAGAACATACACAAAGTCCCAGCTATGGACCTAGTGCATCATCATAAACGAGGTCTCTTGCAGTTCCCTGCAAGTAATTTGATCTCATATGGAGATGTTTAGTGAAGTAGAATGGAAAAAATAGAATGTAACTACACAAGAACTAGTCTCAGAATCGCTGCGGAATCGGTTTTGCTTGAGTGTTAACTGAAACATGGATATCTGACTCATACGAAGTCCTTTTTGGCTCCACAAGTAGTAAAAACTTTTGTGACGACCAGATGATTCAAAGGATTCTTTCATAGGGAACTTTTGGAGAACTTTTCTTAAGGATTTCGTTCAGAAACTTGTATAGAAACTTTCTTAATGAGCATTCGACAAACGCATTTCAAGAACATACACAAAGTCCCAGCTATGGACCTAGTGCATCATCATAAGAGAGGTCTCTTGCATTTCCCAACAAGTAATTGGATCTCATATGGAGATGTTTAGTGAAGTAGAATGGAAAAAATCAAGTGCAACTACACAAGAACTAGTCTGTAACTGTCGTCCGGAATCAGTTTTGCACGGTGTTAACTGAAACATGGACATCTGACTCATACAGTGTCCGTTTTGGCTCCACAAGTAGTCAAAACGTTTGTGACGACCAGATGCTTCAATGGGTTCTTTCATAGGGAACTTTTGGAGAACTTTTCTTAAGGAGTTCGTTCAGAAACTTGTATAGAAACTTTCTTAATGAGCACTCGACAAACGCATTTCGAGAACATACACAAAGTCCTTGCTACGGACCTAGTGCATCATCATAACCGAGGTCTCTTGCATTTCCCTACAAGTAATTGGATCTCATATGGAGATGTTTAGTGAAGTAGAATGGAAAAAATCGAGTGCAACTACACAAAATTTATTCTCTAACTGTCATTCGGAATCAGTTTTGCGTAGTGTTAACTGAAACATGGATATTTGACTCTTACGGAGTCTATTCTGGCTCCACAAGTAGTCAGAATGTCTGTGACGACCAGATGCTTCAAAGGATTCTTTCATAGCGAACTTTTGGAGATCTTTTCTTAAGGAGTTTGTTCTGAAACTTGTATAGAAGCTTTCTTAAAGAGCACTCGACAAACGCATTTCGAGAACATACACAAAGTCCCAGCTATGGACCTAGTGGATCATCATAACCGAGGTCTCTTGCAGTTCCCTACAAGTAATTTGATCTCATATGGAGATGTTTAGTGAAGTAGAATGGAAAAAATAGAATGTAACTACACAAGAACTAGTCTGTAACTGTCGTCCGGAATCAGTTTTGCGCAGTGTTAACTGAAACATGGATATCTGACTCATACGGAGTCCTTTTTGCCTCCACAAGTAGTAAAAACTTTTGTGATGACCAGATGATTCAAAGTATTCTTTCATAGGGAACTTTTGGAGAACGTTTCTTAAGGAGTTCGTTCAGAAACTTGTATAGAAACTTTCTTAATGAGCACTCGACAAACGCATTTCGAGAACATACACAAAGTCCCAGCTATGGACCTAGTGCATCATCATAAGAGAGGTCTCTTGCATTTCCCTACAAGTAATTGGATCTCATATGGAGATGTTTAGTGAAGTAGAATGGAAAAAATCAAGTGCAACTACACAAGAACTAGTCTGTAACTCTCGTCCGGAATCAGTTTTGCGCAGTGTTAACTGAAACATGGACATCTGACTCATACAGTGTCTGTTTTGGCTCCACAAGTAGTCAAAATGTTTGTGACGACCAGATGCTTCAATGTGTTCTTTAATAGGGAACTTTTGGAGAACTTTTCTTAAGGAGTTCGTTCAGAAACTTGTATAGAAACTTTCTTAATGAGCACTCGACAAACGCATTTCGACAACATACACAAAGTCCCAGCTATGGACCTAGTGCATCATCATAACCGAGGTCTCTTGCATTTCCCTACAAGTAATTGGATCTCATATGGAGATGTTTAGTGAAGTAGAATGGAAAAAATAGAATGTAACTACACAAGAACTAGTCATGAATCGTAAATCTCGAATCAGTTTTTGCAAAGGTGTTAATCTGAAACATGGATATCGACTCATACGAGTCCTTTTGCCTCCACAAGTAGTAAAACTTTTGTGACGACCAGATGATTCAAAGTATTCTTTCATAGGGAACTTTTGGAGAACGTTTCTTAAGGAGTTCGTTCAGAAACTTGTATAGAAACTTTCTTAATGAGCACTCGACAAACGCATTTCGAGAACATACACGAAGTCCCAGCTATGGACCTAGTGCATCATCATAAGAGAGGTCTCTTGCATTTCCCTACAAGTAATTGGATCTCATATGGAGATGTTTAGTGAAGTAGAATGGAAAAAATCAAGTGCAACTACACAAGAACTAGTCTCAGAACTCTCGTCCGAATCGGTTTTCTGAAGTGTTAAGCTGAAACATGGATATCGACTCATCTGAGTCCATTTTGGCTCCACAAGTAGTCAAAATGTTTGTGACGACCAGATGCTTCAATGTGTTCTTTCATAGGGAACTTTGGAGAACTTTTCTTAAGGAGTTCGTTCGAAACTTGTATAGAAACTTTCTTAATGAGCACTCGACAAACGCATTTCGAGAACATACACAAAGTCCCAGCTATGGACCTAGTGCATCATCATAACCGAGGTCTCTTGCATTTCCTACAAGTAATTGGATCTCATATGGAGATGTTTAGTGAAGTAGAATGGAAAAATAGAATGTAACTACACAAGAACTAGTCAGAATCGTAAATTGGAATCAGTTTTTGCAGTGTTAATGAAACATGGATATCGACTCATACGAGTCCTTTTGCTCCACAAGTAGTAAAAACTTTTGTGACGACCAGATGATTCAAAGTATTCTTTCATAGGGAACTTTTGGAGAACTTTTCTTAAGGAGTTAGTTCAAAACTTGTATAGAAACTTTCTTAATGAGCACTCGACAAACGCATTTGAGAACATACACAAAGTCCCAGCTATGGACCTAGTGCATCAT